>CM056396.1:27267074-27284574 GCA_029718625.1 Synaphobranchus kaupii | reverse complement strand
TAACTGTTAGTGAGGCGGGGTGTCAGGGGATGAGCGTGTTGGCTCCTCGCAGGGGGTACTCGGGGGGGGGGGGGGGGCCTGATGCCCGTTTCTTCTCACTGTGACGGGTGGAGATGGATGTGCCTTTCCATTGCCTGAGCTAAAATATAAACAAATAGTTACATGTAAGAGCGCGCGCACACACACACACACACACACACACACACACGCATACGCACAAACAAACATGCACGCACACACATGTAGAAAACACATGCAGAAATACACAGTCTCTCACACAGAAGACACACACACAATCACTCATTCACATACACTAACATACTCTCTCACACACACACACACACACACACACACACACACCACTAGGGTACAGGGTCATGGGAACGATCTCATTATTCATAGAAGGATCTTCTCTTGTTCTGGTCCCTCCCTAATGAGAAAAGACTTCCTTCACTATGAATATACATTTCTTTAGTGTAACAAAGGTGAAATTGTATAAGGAATATTTCATATGTCATAAATATGTAGCAGATGTTAAAAATGCATCAGCTCTCTGCTTCTTTGACATATGTGATTATGTGCATATATTGAATAAAATATTGTAATTTTTTCTACACAGCATGCAGTCCGCAGCATAGCCTTTAAATGCCTTTTTAGCTACGAATTCACTGCAATTTATCATGTGACATACAGTGATCTTATATAATGCACGGTGTTGACATTCAGCAAAACTGCACGTTTGCACATTTTAATGTGATTTTTCTGTAGGGATCCCCACACTATATCAGCGCATTCTGTGGGGATCCCCACACTATATCAGCGCATTCTGTGGGGATCCCCACACTATATCAGTGCATTCTGTGGGGATCCCCACACTATATCAGCGCATTCTGTGGGGATCACCACTTGTTGGTTTTTATTATTGCAGGCATTTCCTGCTTTTTTATATCTTCAGAATCTGTAAAAGTGGCTCATGAGTCGCTACACTCACCCAAACGCCCTCTACACTCACCCAACGCCCTCTACACTCACCCAAACGCCCTCTACACTCACCCAAACGCCCTCTACACTCACCCAAACGTCCTCTACACAAACACCCTCTACACACACCCAAACGCCCTCTACATTCACCCAAACGCCAGTCACTGTTTCACCCAGTGGGTCCATGAAGGTAACTGCCCCCCACGGGGAGCCAGGTACCTCTGAGTGACATCATCTAATCACCTGGGGTGCCACTGGGGTTCGCTACCTCTGCAGTAACCAGGGGGGTGTGACTATATCTCTGGTAGGCAGAGCCACGGTCAGCTCCCACTCACAGTCAGCTGACTGGACAGTGACATCACAGATTCAAACCTGCGATGTCTCTGCTATAGAGCCCAATCTGTGCTCTTCTGACTAAATAACATCATAACAGTATTGGGCGCACTGCTGGCATCTCTAGATAAAGTACCAACCCCTGATGCAGTGACACCGTAGATTCTATAGAGTAACCAGATACTCGGCTCTGTCCTTGTAACGCTGTAAACTCTGCCTCCCCACTGCTGAAACCAGAACATTCCTGTCTGCAGCGGTCCGTCATTCACCACTTCATCTGTGCTTTTCACAATGTGCTGCGGCGCCTCCTCGGGACAATGCTGCCACCTGCTGGACAAAACGTGGCAGCGCGGTCTGAGAGAAGCTTTCGTTCTTTGATTGATTGAATGGAGAACACGTCCAGCCAGTGGACACTTGGGTTACCTGAAGTGAGTGTGTACCACTAGTAGGGGGGCTGACACACTAGCAAACATTAGGTTCATGTAGGGACCACTCCTTTACGCCCTTGAACTCGAGTGAGAGTCAACCAGCCCTTCCTCTGTCCTCTCGGGGACACAAAACATTATTTCATTGCATGATTAATAACTGCAGTACAGTAGTACTGTTGCCATGGTTGCTCTTCTCCAGGGTGACACTCATACTTTTTTCTTTTTCAAAAACATGTTTTTTGTTTATCCAGACAGGGGGATATTTATTTACCTGAGCGTCACTACCATACTGTGGAACATTACAATATTACTCCACTCCACCCCTGGAAAATAACATATTTTTTGGCGAGATAACAATGCCTTATGTGATTCACGGTTGGTGAAGAATCAGCTTGTTAAGTTACATTTATTCATATTTCAGATACACAGTGACTGGTGGATGGAGCTGCAGATTGTCTGCTGTAATGGCCCAGGTGTGTGTGTGTGTGTGGGGGGGGGGGGGTGACCAGAGAACCTGTCGAACAGAAACCCCGAAAGTGAAGGTCAGAGAGAGAGAGAGAGAGAGAGAGAGAGAGAGAGAGAGAGAGAGAGAGAGAGAGAGAGAATCAACCACGACTATTATGGAAATGACAAATGAACAATAGACGTTCGTCATTAAATATACCAGTAGGTGGCGCAAAAATACTTTTTAAAAAATCATTATCAATAACGAGACAGCAGTAGCCAGAAGCTGCTGGCTAGCCATCTATCTATCTGTCAGTATTACAAAACATAAAAATAAAAATTAACTAAATCAATGTTTCCACACATTATTGTGTATATTTTATTGCATTTTTTTAAACTAAAGTCATGCCCTCAATTGAGGCAACGGTACAATTAATTGTTGAAGACCATTTTTGTTGCCATTATTCAATTTGCCAAAGGCACTGAATAGTTAGCATGATATACACTGATAAATACTTACCTAGTATTGTAGGGGATGTTGTATTGGTTATAATTAGCCTTATCGTTGGTCCTCATTTTGTAAATAGCCCACCAAATATAATTATATAACCTTTAATTAGTCTTCAAGTATGCTGAAATAGACCTTAGTATACTTTTTTTTCACATGGGAAGTTAACATGTTGATTTGCATTCAAATTAATTATTTGGCTTGTATTGACAAATAAAGTTGAGCTCGTGGGTTTGGAGAGATCGCTGCCTTGACAGGGAGTTTGACGCTAAGGTACTTTTGACTAGCCTACTTGGGAAGTAGTTATTCGAATTTAGCCAAAGCAGTGCGGTTATTTTGCGCTGTTCTCCCAAGTATTTCTGGATTTTGTAAGACTGTGGTGGTGTAATCCTAAACCATGTTTTCGGTCAAAAGCGGTCTTGGGGAAATTCGCCGGCCAATGATAACACGTCTGGTTCTATCATGTTTCTCTCTCAAAAAAATCCGAAAAATCTCTTTGGTGGCCAGAAGAAGTCTCGCGAGACCTGTGCGGAGGCGCCGCTCCGCGACTCTTCTCTATTCACCAAGGGACGGTGCGCAATTTAACTAAATAGCCAAGAGCCAACAGCTCTCCCGTTACGTGGGAAAAGTTACGCGTGTGCGACTGTGTGCTCCTGAGTGTGTGTGTGTGTCTCGAGTTGAGGGGTGTGCGTAACTGCGCGTAGGGGGATGTTGGTTTGTGAAAAATCGGCTACAGACAGAGGCGGCTGGGAGCGTTAACACCATGGGTGAGTTTGTCCGTCTGTGCACTCAAACTGTGCATTTTAACTGCTCGTGCCGGGTGTTTCTAAATGTTAAAACTTCAACCTTCAGCGACTTTTTAAAATAATAAAATAAAGAAGTGTTTGCAAAGTTAGCGCCAATGAGGTGTTTCCTGTCTTGTCTTTTGCACTCATCTGTATGAAGTGGGTGCTGAAAGCCAGCTCATCTTATCTAACGTTAGTTTATGAGGCTGCTAATCTGCTACCTTACATTTTTACTTTGGGAGTTTCTGAGGTACCCTGCTGTGATTTCGTTTATTTTCAAGTATTTTGGAGTTGGGATGTCCAGTGAGCCGTCTGGCCAACTTAACGTTACTGTATCAATAGCATAGCTACAGCATCTCCACTTTAAGCCAACTCCAGTAAATGAGCTTGGTTCATAGCGTTAGGTAACAGATAGCATTAGCCGCGACCTGCTATTGGCGTTGAACTAACGTTAGCATATTGAAGAATTTCACTGAATCAAGTAGCATACTAGCAAGCTAACGTTAGCGGCATTTCCCCTTTATCCAGATTGCTAATTTTATGTTTTTAAGGTCAGTGCTAACCGTTAGCTAATAACAAGCATGTTGTGTTGGCTAAAAGTTGCAAGTTTATATATCTGGTATGATTATCTTGGCAACGCGGTGTTAACAGTTAGCAGCGTAATGTTAACTTAAATAGTTAGTTAGCTAGCATGCAGATGACTGTACTGTGAAACTTACTGAAAGCAAATGCAAGCCACTCGGGTAGCTAGCGTAACTGTTAGCTTGCTAAATGTAAATGTCTAATAACACAAAGATAGGGGGGAACTACTGGCAAATGAACCATTGGGAAACGTTCTAACATAATTTAATTATAAAGTAATAACGTTACAGGCAAACTAAGCATAAGTTGTGTGCTTTCTGTAAGGTCCGTGGTGGTAAGAGGTCCTCGGAACTCTCCCCAGTTATTTTCGGGATGACGCCTTTGCTTGGCATCCTCTTCCTCTCCGGGTGACGGCTACATTCTTACACTCCCATGGAAAAGCACATCTTTAACGTTTATACAGCTAAAAGCAACCTGAACAAAGTTAGCCCCTAGTTTGATCATACACCACAAGAACAGATTTGACGGACCATGTTGTGACATTATCGTTATGTTGACTGACATTATCAGAATGTTGATTGAGTTTGCCTGCTCTTATGTATTTCCGTATCCCATTAAAAATGTCCTGTAGGACCATAGACCGTAGAAAAATATGACATTAAAATCACACCTACACGGGTCTGTATGCTTGGAATGGACAGAGTTGTGGCTAACTTTGGTCTCACTGTGTGGGTCATCAAAGACCACTGTTCCAGATCACGCTCAACACCAGACCACTGTCGCGATGACCAAACACCTTGCATTAAGATGGACTGCCTGTGACACCGCCTGTCGTGACAGAGACCGACCCGGGGACTCCTGAGTTCAGAGCCGAACCCATAGGGTCTGTCAGTCACTTAGTTGACAGTGACGCATTGCTTGCTTATTTTTTGCCTGCCTTGCTTTTAAAATATCGGCTTTCGCGTGTTTTCTTTAGAGAGCTTGGCTATTGAATGTTTTTCTCGGCGGGTTTGTGAATGGTCCGATCCGGCTCGGAGAGATTAGTAGACAGGTCTTTCTGGCGCACGGAGATGTAGAGAATGTGAATCGGGCGTTTGGGAGAACCTCTTCAAGCCTCAGGGTCAAATGGAAGCTCCTGTGTATCGGGTTGGGCTTATTGTAACTATGCTAAAATCACATGCTCAATTTCAGCTGGGCTAATTTCACCGACATGTGACTGTCTGCGCGAGCGAGGGAGCCCCCATTCCTTGCCTGGCTGGTCGAGGTCTTCTTTTCTATTTTGAAAAGGCACTTTGTCATAAAGTCCGCACAGTTGTGAACGCTAATATTTTCTCTTGTCTCTCCGTGGAATTCCTGCTATGTAATATGATTCGCTGTTATAAATGCATCCTTTGTGTGCTACCGTCCCTCGGAGGTCGTCTGTGCAGTAACACGGCCAGAGGGGCTTTTGTTCCGCCCAGTCCTGTTATAGTGTATCCTGCTGTAGCTAGCTATAATGTAGGGGGCTGCATGGCTTTCGAAATAACAGGTTAAGTTCACGGTGCTTTAACATCTTGTATTTTGTTAATATGGGACCGATGTCGGTTATTTCGCCCTTTCTTCCCTCAAAATGACCAGGTCGGTTGTGCATCTGCGCTATACCACGAAGTCTTTCTGATCGTTGTTTCTCCAGCACCCTTCATAACGTTGGAAGATTAATTCCTTTTTGAAAAATAATTTATAAGCGCCTTAGTCTTGGTGCTGACTTTCTCTCGCGATAGTTCACTCTGCTCGGGCACAATGGTCCAATGGTCGCCAGGGAAACGAACGCTGAGTGCATTTTTTTTTTTTTTTGCCTGCGCATTTCTCCTGGAAAAAAACATCGTTTTGCATTAGGGGTTAAGTGGGTTTGGGCTTGGTTGATACCTGGCTGAGAGACCGTCCTCCTTGGATTACGCAGTAGTGGGCGGTCTTCTCTACAGTGCCCCAGTGCTGTGACGGGGACACTGTGCAGTAGGAGGTGCTGTCCTTAAGAGGCTTTATAACTCTAAAGCCTGCAGGGTTTAATGAAAGACTGGCAGTTAAGTGGCCTATTGGTCATGTGGGATATGGGGGTGTTACAGTTTGCCAACTGTTGTGTTTGTTTATATGAGACAGTGAGTGTGTGTGTCAGAGAATGTTAGTGAGCATGTACGTAATTAAGTGTGTGTGTGTGTGTGTGTGTGTGTGTGTGTGTGTGTATGTGTGTATGTGTGTGAGAGAAACAGAGAGTGATGGAAAGAGAAAGTGTTTGTGTCTGTGTGTGTGTGTAGGGGTGTACGTGCTCGTTTTTTAAACCTGTAGAGTCAGACAGCATCACCCCACATCTTCCGGCAGTTTCCCCACCGACAGAAAAAAGAGAGAAGAAAAAGAGAGGTGAAACGCTTCCTGCGTGGCGGAGGGGAGCTCGTGCCGCGCGGTGATCGCTTCCCGCCAACGCCGCTGATGCCGCCACACAGCTGGAGTCACTCCGCGCATTCCCCACCGCGACCCTGTCAGAGCTCCCCCCGCGACCCTAACAGAGAGCGCCACAACCTTGGTCCTGGCATCTCTGCTATTCCATGGGCTCTGCCCTAAATGGTCCTGCATCGCGCACACACAGAGAGAGAGAGAGAGGAGAGAGAGAGAGAGAGAGAGAGGAGAGAGAGAGGAGAGAGAGAGGAGAGAGAGAGGAGAGGGAGAGAGAGAGGGAGAGAGAGAGGAGAGAGAGAGGAGAGAGAGGAGAGAGAGGAGAGAGAGAGAGAGAGAGAGAGGAGAGAGAGAGAGAGAGAGAGAGAGAGAGAGAGAGAGAGAGAGAGAGAGAGAAGAGAGAGGAGAGAGAGAGAGAGATCCATATTATACATGGTTTTATTATATAACCCCAGCTTTGGCAACACAAGTGCCTGTATTTGTCATGCCAATAAAGCACTTTGAAATTGAAATTGAAATAGAGAGAGAGAGAGAGGGGGGAGAGAGAGGGGGAGTGTGGGGAAAGCGTGTGCATCTGTGCCTGAATGCAACGTTGGCTCTGGGACCCCTCTAAAATTAGAGCTCTCTCTCTCTCAGCTTTTGGCGGGATGGTCATTCAGGAATGTACTGTATCACTAACATCTGTAGTAGTGGCCACTAGTCTGGACTATGTCACTAGTATCTATGGTCTGTGATCAGATGATACTATGAACATCTGTAGTTGTTGTGCTCTCTCTCTGTGGTAATTCATTGATCTACATGCATCTGTAGAAAATGTTTCTATGAGGCTCGATGGTAGTGGTCTGTCTGGAGTAGAAGTGGAATGTCTATGGTAGTGGTCTGTCTGGAGTACAACTGGAGCGTCTGTGGTAGTAGTCTGTCCGGAGTGCAACTGGAGCGTCTGTGGTTGTGGTTTGGTAATGTTATGCGAGCTTATTACAGTGGTATTTTTGGAGAAGGTTGAAGTGTTGGTGGTAGTAGTCTACCTGCCTTATGCTCTGAGCTTCTGTGGGCGTATTATACTGCAGACGTCTATGGTACTCATCAGGCTCGCACAGGAAGAGAGCTGTAACCAACGGCGACAGGGTGGAACTGGGGTCCCGGGTTTACTCCACGGCGACGCGCCCCATAATCCCGTGCTGTTGGCTTGGCTCTGGCGCGCGGTTTGGCAGCGCTTGGCGGTTACTCCCTTTTGTGTCCTAGCTGTGGTCGCCTGGCCATGAGTCGTGTGTATTTGGGGCACCAGCGGGGGGGGGGGGGGGGGGGGTAGCCAGAGACGTTGTGAACACAATGGGCAGGGCTGCCATTTGCTGTCAATCACTGACTCGTACAGCCAATCAGAAGGCTTGTGCACTGCACTGCACTGCACTGTAATGTAAACTAATTTCAACAGGAGGCTACAGTTGCACCCCATGGCAATGAGGCCGAGTTTCACTCTCAGGGTCAAACAAGGCACAAGAAGGTCTTGTGTGATCACAACTGTACTTAGATTCTACCGCACTGTGAAAGCCAGGCTCCCTCTCTCTCTCTTTAACTGAATGTAATGTAGTGAGTCTGAGTGGAAGCGGGAGATAAAAAACATTCAGAAAAATTATCTCAAAATTCTAAGTCAGTGTTCTAGAACTCCATTGCTTTCAGTTACCAGTAGTGATTACGTCAGCATTAGAATGTTCAGTTAAGATTAGGAACATGTTAAAAATGCAGGAGGAGGACAGGCCTTGTAGTGTAGGGGGTTAGGGGATCTGGGCTCCTAACTCAGAGGTTGCAGGTTTGGTTCCCATGTGGGGCACTGCAGGTTTGTGGATTTGTGTGTTAATGCAGGAAGGTGCTGAAAGTAAAGGGAGAGCCAGCGCCGGGCTGGGGAAGAGCGTTTTTACCACGGCTGATGGGTCATGTTTTCACCGCTGTCTGGTTGCTGCTCTGGGGTCGGGGGTGCTGGGAGAAGAGCTGCATGCTGGGAGTTGCGGAGGAAGCCTCTGTGTGGGAGGAGACCGGCGGGCGTGATCAGAGACGGCCATTAACTGCTCCTCCTTTCTGGCCCTCTGGCATCCTGCAGTCTGTGATCTACAGCTCAGTTTTGGGTAAATGTGCTGGGGGGGCCGGGGGGGGTGCAGTTTGGGTAAATGTGCTGGGGGGCCGGGGGGGTGCAGTTTGGGTAAATGTGCTGGGGGGCCGGGGGGGGCTCAGTTTGGGTAAATGTGCTGGGGGGGCCGGGGGGCTCAGTTTGGGTAAATGTGCTGGGGGGGCCGGGGGGCTCAGTTTGGGGTAAATGTGCTGGGGGGCCGGGGGGTGCAGTTTGGGTAAATGTGCTGGGGGGGCCGGGGGGGCTCAGTTTGGGTAAATGTGCTGGGGGGCCGGGGGGGTGCAGTTTGGGTAAATGTGCTGGGGGGCCGGGGGGGCTCAGTTTGGGTAAATGTGCTGGGGGGGCCGGGGGGCTCAGTTTGGGTAAATGTGCTGGGGGGGCCGGGGGGCTCAGTTTGGGTAAATGTGCTGGGGGGGCCGGGGGGTGCAGTTTGGGTAAATGTGCTGGGGGGGCCGGGGGGCTCAGTTTGGGTAAATGTGCTGGGGGGGCCGGGGGGTGCAGTTTGGGTAAATGTGCTGGGGGGGCCGGGGGGCTCAGTTTGGGTAAATGTGCTGGGGGGGCCGGGGGGGCTCAGTTTGGGTAAATGTGCTGGGGGGGCCGGGGGGCTCAGTTTGGGTAAATGTGCTGGGGGGCCGGGGGGGTGCAGTTTGGGTAAATGTGCTGGGGGGGCCGGGGGGCTCAGTTTGGGTAAATGTGCTGGGGGGCCGGGGGGTGCAGTTTTGGGTAAATGTGCTGGGGGGCCGGGGGGCTCAGTTTGGGTAAATGTGCTGGGGGGGCCGGGGGGGTGCAGTTTGGGTAAATGTGCTGGGGGGCCGGGGGGCTCAGTTTGGGTAAATGTGCTGGGGGGCCGGGGGGGTGCAGTTTGGGTAAATGTGCTGGGGGGCCGGGGGGGCTCAGTTTGGGTAAATGTGCCTGGGGGGGCCGGGGGGGTGCAGTTTGGGTAAATGTGCTGGGGGGCCGGGGGGTGCAGTTTGGGTAAATGTGCTGGGGGGCCGGGGGGCTCAGTTTGGGTAAATGTGCTGGGGGGCCCGGGGGGTGCAGTTTGGGTAAATGTGCTGGGGGGGGCCGGGGGGCTCAGTTTGGGTAAATGTGCTGGGGGGGCCGGGGGGCTCAGTTTGGGTAAATGTGCTGGGGGGGCCCGGGGGGTGCAGTTTGGGTAAATGTGCTGGGGGGGCCGGGGGGCTCAGTTTGGGTAAATGTGCTGGGGGGCCGGGGGGTGCAGTTTGGGTAAATGTGCTGGGGGGGCCGGGGGGCTCAGTTTGGGGTAAATGTGCTGGGGGGGCCGGGGGGGTGCAGTTTGGGTAAATGTGCTGGGGGGGCCGGGGGGGCTCAGTTTGGGTAAATGTGCTGGGGGGGCCGGGGGGGTGCAGTTTGGGTAAATGTGCTGGGGGGCCGGGGGGTGCAGTTTGGGTAAATGTGCTGGGGGGGGCCGGGGGGGCTCAGTTTGGGTAAATGTGCTGGGGGGCCGGGGGGTGCAGTTTGGGTAAATGTGCTGGGGGGGCCGGGGGGGCTCAGTTTGGGTAAATGTGCTGGGGGGGCCGGGGGGTGCAGTTTGGGGTAAATGTGCTGGGGGGCCGGGGGGTGCAGTTTGGGTAAATGTGCTGGGGGGCCGGGGGGTGCAGTTTGGGGTAAATGTGCTGGGGGGCCGGGGGGTGCAGTTTGGGTAAATGTGCTGGGGGGGCCGGGGGGTGCAGTTTGGGTAAATGTGCTGGGGGGGCCGGGGGGTGCAGTTTGGGTAAATGTGCTGGGGGGGCCGGGGGGCTCAGTTTGGGGTAAATGTGCTGGGGGGGCCGGGGGGTGCAGTTTTGGGTAAATGTGCTGGGGGGCCGGGGGGGCTCAGTTTGGGTAAATGTGCTGGGGGGCCGGGGGGGTGCAGTTTGGGTAAATGTGCTGGGGGGCCGGGGGGGTGCAGTTTGGGTAAATGTGCTGGGGGGGGCCGGGGGGTGCAGTTTGGGGTAAATGTGCTGGGGGGCCGGGGGGTGCAGTTTGGGTAAATGTGCTGGGGGGCCGGGGGGTGCAGTTTGGGTAAATGTGCTGGGGGGGCCGGGGGGTGCAGTTTGGGTAAATGTGCTGGGGGGGGCCGGGGGGCTCAGTTTGGGTAAATGTGCTGGGGGGGGGCCGGGGGGCTCAGTTTGGGTAAATGTGCTGGGGGGGCCGGGGGGCTCAGTTTGGGTAAATGTGCTGGGGGGCCGGGGGGCTCAGTTTGGGTAAATGTGCTGGGGGGCCGGGGGGGTGCAGTTTGGGTAAATGTGCTGGGGGGCCGGGGGGCTCAGTTTGGGTAAATGTGCTGGGGGGGCCGGGGGGGTGCAGTTTGGGTAAATGTGCTGGGGGGGCCGGGGGGTGCAGTTTGGGTAAATGTGCTGGGGGGGCGCCGGGGGGCTCAGTTTGGGTAAATGTGCTGGGGGGCCGGGGGGCTCAGTTTGGGTAAATGTGCTGGGGGGGCCGGGGGGGCTCAGTTTGGGTAAATGTGCTGGGGGGCCGGGGGGCTCAGTTTGGGTAAATGTGCTGGGGGGGCCGGGGGGCTCAGTTTGGGTAAATGTGCTGGGGGGGCCGGGGGGGCTCAGTTTGGGTAAATGTGCTGGGGGGGCCGGGGGGCTCAGTTTGGGTAAATGTGCTGGGGGGCCGGGGGGGTGCAGTTTGGGTAAATGTGCTGGGGGGGCCGGGGGGGTGCAGTTTGGGTAAATGTGCTGGGGGGGCCGGGGGGGTGCAGTTTGGGTAAATGTGCTGGGGGGCCGGGGGGGTGCAGTTTGGGTAAATGTGCTGGGGGGGCCGGGGGGCTCAGTTTGGGTAAATGTGCTGGGGGGCCGGGGGGGCTCAGTTTGGGTAAATGTGCTGGGGGGCCGGGGGGTGCAGTTTGGGTAAATGTGCTGGGGGGGCCGGGGGGCTCAGTTTGGGTAAATGTGCTGGGGGGGCCGGGGGGCTCAGTTTGGGTAAATGTGCTGGGGGGCCGGGGGGGCTCAGTTTGGGTAAAATGTGCTGGGGGGGCCGGGGGGCTCAGTTTGGGTAAATGTGCTGGGGGGCCGGGGGGCTCAGTTTGGGTAAATGTGCTGGGGGGCCGGGGGGCCTCAGTTTGGGTAAATGTGCTGGGGGGGCCGGGGGGGCTCAGTTTGGGTAAATGTGCTGGGGGGGCCGGGGGGCTCAGTTTGGGTAAATGTGCTGGGGGGCCGGGGGGGCTCAGTTTGGGTAAATGTGCTGGGGGGCCCGGGGGGCTCAGTTTGGGTAAATGTGCTGGGGGGGCCGGGGGGCTCAGTTTGGGTAAATGTGCTGGGGGGGCCGGGGGGCTCAGTTTGGGTAAATGTGCTGGGGGGCCGGGGGGCTCAGTTTGGGTAAATGTGCTGGGGGGCCGGGGGGGCTCAGTTTGGGTAAATGTGCTGGGGGGGCCGGGGGGTGCAGTTTGGGTAAATGTGCTGGGGGGGCCGGGGGGCTCAGTTTTGGGTAAATGTGCTGGGGGGCCGGGGGGGCTCAGTTTGGGTAAATGTGCTGGGGGGGCCGGGGGGCTCAGTTTGGGTAAATGTGCTGGGGGGCCAGGGGGCTCAGTTTGGGTAAATGTGCTGGGGGGCCGGGGGGTGCAGTTTGGGGTAAATGTGCTGGGGGGGCCGGGGGGCTCAGTTTGGGTAAATGTGCTGGGGGGCTCAGTTTGGGTGCAGTTTGGGTAAATGTGCTGGGGGGCCGGGGGGTGCAGTTTGGGTAAATGTGCTGGGGGGGCCGGGGGGTGCAGTTTGGGTAAATGTGCTGGGGGGGCCGGGGGGTGCAGTTTGGGTAAATGTGCTGGGGGGCCGGGGGGGTGCAGTTTGGGTAAATGTGCTGGGGGGCCGGGGGGGTTGCAGTTTGGGTAAATGTGCTGGGGGGCCGGGGGGTGCAGTTTGGGTAAATGTGCTGGGGGGGCCGGGGGGCTCAGTTTGGGTAAATGTGCTGGGGGGCCGGTGGGGTGCAGTTTGGGTAAATGTGCTGGGGGGCCGGGGGGGTGCAGTTTGGGTAAATGTGCTGGGGGGGCCGGGGGGTGCAGTTTGGGTAAATGTGCTGGGGGGCCGGGGGGCTCAGTTTGGGTAAATGTGCTGGGGGGCCGGGGGGGTGCAGTTTGGGGTAAATGTGCTGGGGGGCCGGGGGGTGCAGTTTGGGTAAATGTGCTGGGGGGGCCGGGGGGGTGCAGTTTGGGTAAATGTGCTGGGGGGGCCGGGGGGTGCAGTTGGGCTGGATTGTGTTTGGGAGGGGGTGCACTTTGGTTGCCAGGTCTTGTGAGATCCCCCATTGGTGAGGAAATGTCACAGATTTCCAGTGCGTGGGTCGCAGGTGCTGCTGTTTTCACAGAGAAACGCACAAACACAGAGAGGATAGGATCGCATATCTATCACAGACTACATATAGGGCCATATATAACCTATAGAGCAACATATAGGCCATAGGTAACATATACAGCAACATATAGGCCATAGGTAACATATGCAGCAACATATAGGCCATATATAACCTATACAGCAACATATAGGCCATAGGTAACATATGCAGCAACATATAGGCCATATATAAACCTATACAGCAACATATAGGCCATAGGTAACATATGCAGCAACATATAGGCCATATATAACCTATACAGCAACATATAGGCCATATGTAACCTATAGAGGATAATGTAGATCATAGGTAATATATAGAGGAACATGTTGAGCACAGTTTATAGAGGATAGTAACACAGTTTATAGAGGATAGTACACAGTTTATAGAGGATAGTACACAGTTTTATAGAGGATAGTACACAGTTAATAGAGGATAGTATACACAGTTAATAGAGGATAGTATACAGTTTATAGGTAGTGCAGGGGTGGGCAGTTAAAATCCCCGCTGGGAATGTGTCGACACGTTTTAATTTCCACCAATTAGCCCTGGGTCAATTAGCCCTGGGTCAATTAGCCCTGGGTCAATTAGCTAATTAGATGTGTACCTCCAGCTGAGCAGCCTTTAGCTGTCAATCATGAGCTTATCAATAAATGAAGCAGAAGTGTGGGAGCTCTTAAACGACTGGGATTAATTAGATAATTAAGAGCAACGGACGGGCCCTTCTCTCGCTCTGTCCGTAAGGGGGGGGTCTCCCTGCCGGCGTGCGCTCGGGAATTCTGCCTGCCGTTGCCCGCCCCCACTTCAAACTGTTTGCCACAGTTACCCATAATCCTCTGGTGGATAAACTTATGTTCTCTTGCGCTGTGACTCTTTCTGGTTGCTAAATGAGTGTGATGTAGTGTTATGTTTGCATTTGGCTGAAACCAGCCCCCCCTGTACTGCGCAGGATGACGGACGTCTCATTAATTACACCGTTCTGTCGCAGGGGCGACATTACGGTTTATGTAAGCTGGGATTTATGCAGTACTTAAATTATGATTTGTACTGTACTAAAGTCTGGGATGAGGCTGTTCTGCACTAAAAGTTTTTGGATTTATACCGTACTTATGGTTTTATACTGTTACTGAAGTTATAGTTTATACTGAACTGGAAAAATATGGGGCCGATTGCATGTTTCCGATCCTACGTTACTGAAGTTGTGGGTTATAGATAAGAGAAGGTACATTACAGTAAGTACAGCCCAGCTTTATGGGAAAAGCTATGTGGCACGGATATTCAAATCTGGACCTCGAATATAAAATCCGGCCCTGGTTTTCCTTCTCCCAGGTTATTAACTGAACAATTAGTGCTACTGATTGGCCAGACTGTCTTCACACCTGAGTCTCAGGTAAAGGGAGGGTGGAAAACCAGCAGTTCTTGGACCTTGAGGGCCGTGATTTGAATAACAGGCTGTATGGTGTGGATCTTATGGTTTATACACGGCTGTGTTGTGCTGTAGGCGGTATGGTACTGAAGTTAGCGGTATACATGGCTGTGTTTGGCTGTAGGCGGTATGGTACTGAAGTTAGCGGTATACACGGCTGTGTTGTGCTGTAGGCGGTATGGTACTGAAGTTAGCGGTATACACGGCTATGTTGTGCTGTAGGCGGTATGGTACTGAAGTTAGCGGTATACACTGCTGTGTTGTGCTGTAGGCGGTATGGTACTGAAGTTAGCGGTATACATGGCTATGTTGGGCCTGTAGGCGGTATGGTACTGAAGTTAGCGGTATATACGGCTGTTTTGGGCTGTAGGTGGTATGGTACTGAAGTTAGCGGTATACACGGCTGTGTTGGGCTGTCGGCGGTATGGTACTGAAGTTAGCGGTATACACGGCTGTTTTGGGCTGTAGGCGGTATGGTACTGAAGTTAGCGGTATACACGGCTGTGCTGGGCTGTAGGCGGTATGGTACTGAAGTTAGCGGTATACACGGCTGTGTTGGGGCTGTAGGCGGTATGGTACTGAAGTTAGCGGTATACACGGCTGTGTTGGGCTGTAGGCGGTATGGTACTGAAGTTAGCGGTATACACGGCTGTGTTGGGCTGTAGGCGGTATGGTACTGAAGTTAGCGGTATACACTGCTGTGTTGGGCTGTAGGCGGTATGGTACTGAAGTTAGCGGTATACACTGCTGTGTTGGGCTGTAGGCGGTATGGTACTGAAGTTAGCGGTATACACTGCTGTGTTGGGCTGTAGGCGGTATGGTACTGAAGTTAGCGGTATACACTGCTGTGTTGGGCTGTAGGCGGTATGGTACTGAAGTTAGCGGTATACACTGCTGTGTTGGGCTGTAGGCGGTATGGTACTGAAGTTAGCGGTATACACTGCTGTGTTGGGCTGTAGGTGGTATGGTACTGAAGTTAGCGGTATACACTGCTGTGTTGGGCTGTAGGCGGTATGGTACTGAAGTTAGCGGTATACACACTACTGAAGTCACAGCATGCAGACCTGCAAATATGGCTCCCCACAATGCTGAAGTACACGCACCACCACGCGCAAGCACACTTGCACGCACACGCACTCACACACACACACACACACACACACACACACACACACACACACACACACACACACACACACGCACACATATGCACACGTCCATTCATTGGGGAAAATGGTTATGAATTGTTCTTGATTTAATATCAGTGCCATATGTGTCCTTAGTTGAATGTTTGAAAGCAGAGCACATTTCTCTTACTCCCTCAGGTGAAGGCTAGGCCACATTTCTCTTACTCCCTCAGGTGAAGGCTAGGCCACATTTCATTTTGCAGAGTGCAGGTTATTTATGGAAGGCAGCAAGGACCTTTTTAATGTAATATGCTATAACAGGTTGTAATAGGTCTAATGGTATATGTAACTAGGGAAAAAAAACACCAGAACATTGTAATGCAATCGTCTGATTCGTGATTTGACTGACAGCAGCTGGTGCGTTCAGGGGAAAGATGCTTTAAAAGGCATGGTTCTGAATCTGGATGAGAAATGAGCAGTAAACCCTGAAACCTGTTCTCCAGTGCAGCCCTGTGGTCCTTCTCTGTGTTCTGCTGCATTTTTATTTTCTTGCTATTTCATGGCCATCTTTGTGGATTTTCAGCAAATGAAAAAACAGAGTCGTGCCTGTGGTATTGCTGTTGTTCTAACTGAATAAACACGCGCACACGCACACGCACACGCACACGCACACGCACACGCACACGCACACACACACACACACGACACACACACACACACACACAAATGGGTTCTGCTTTTGTTTTGTACTCATTGTATTGGTGTCCTTTAGAGTCCAAGTCTGGAGTACGATGTGGATAAACACATATGATTCACCAGCACTTTGAGTGTGTGGGCGTCTGGCCTGGGTCATTTCATTATTCAGAATCCTTTAACCCTTTAGATGCTGGTACAATTCCCGCAGAGGCGTCCAGCCAGTTTTAATGTAGATATCACCAGTGTTCAGGGCAAAAAACACTGGTTTCACACACTTGTACTTTTTTTGGGTGATAGCAAGTTTAGCTGAAAATTGTCAGTAATTTGATGAGGGAGTGGTTTTTACCAGCATATAAAGAGTTAGTTTACATGTGTGTATTTGAGGCTTCCTGAGCCCCATTGTGATGTCACAATGGGCTTTATTAGTGCTGAACCTGGCTGTGGGTGGAGCTATCATTGAGCAATCACGTGGCTGCATGTTAAAGGGCCCAAAACCGTTTGGCCTATGCCACATTACGTCACCAATTCAGCCCTGTGTTGCAGGGAAGCCATTGCTTAATTGTTATCCTTAATCCTATTAGTAGGTTAGTCATCTAATCTTTTAATACTGATTTTAAACTAATGCTTTTTTTTTGTCAGATAAAGTCTGGAGAAGCAGAGCAATAGGCTGAAAAGCATCTATCTGGTACACAGGCCTGAATTTGACTGAATTCCTATAGCTCAAATAGCGAGCTGGTGACTGCATAAAACAGTGTGCGTGGTGATTGATTGATTGATTGATTAATTGCTTGAATTAATTTTGACTATGATTCTTCCATTGGGCTTAATCTGTCTCTTGGTTTTGTTTCCTTCTTTTTCATTTCTTTGTTCACGCTGGACCCTTGGGGTACCCCCAAACTTTGCCACGCCTCCTCATCACTCACCAATCCCGCACCCCCCCCCCTGGAACCCCCCGCTTCAAATCACCCCTGGAACACCTCTCAAAGTAGCAGTAAGTCACTTCTCCCCGATTTGTGTTCACCTTTAAAGCACTTAGAAAGTGAAAAACACAGTATGTTCATCTGGCGGAGACTCGATGCGAGCGCTTTGTGAAACGGCGGTAAGACGGCCTGCCCGCGCAGGTTACTCGGGAGGAGAGGGATGGCGCAGGCAGAGCGTGTGTCCGTCAGTCTGTCTCCCGCTTGACGGACGGCGTGCCAGAAGGAGATTAGGCGCGATCAGATAGCGGCCGGGCCCCTGGAGACACGCGGCTCGGCTGCAGACACTGTCTGTGATTTAAACGCTTTATTTAAAGCGGCTGTGTGAG
>CM056396.1:27258214-27266574 GCA_029718625.1 Synaphobranchus kaupii | reverse complement strand
TTTATTAAAGCGGCTGTGTGAGACGCTCGGGGTGTCCTTTCACCCCCCTCCCTAACCTCCTCTGTTTCTGCTGCACTTTTATTTTATTTTTTTTTCGTGATTTTGGCATCAGGCCACTATTCTGTGAGACTGTTTTAGATTTTAAATGCGTGTGTTTAGTGTGTGTGAGTGTACAGAGTTTGTGTGTGTGTGTACGGTGGTTACGGTGTTTGTGTGTGTGTAGGGTGTGTGTGTACGGTGTGTGTCAGAGTGTGAGTAGCCCATGCGCCGTCGTCCAATTCTCACAAAGAATGCTGGAATTTGGGGAGACTTTACCTTATATGGGCTGTGACTGATGTGACCGTGAGCTGTTAACAGTCTCTTTGTGTTTCCACAGCAACAGAAGAACCTGGACGGTTACGTGGGCTTTGCCAACCTGCCCAACCAGGTGTACAGGAAGTCGGTAAAGAGGGGGTTCGAGTTCACCCTCATGGCGGTGGGTGAGTGTCCCTGTGTCCTGGGGGGCCCTTTGAGGTCTATGGGGGGGGGGGGGGGGGGGGGGGGGGGGGGGGGGGGCAGCGGCGTTGGCTGCTGTTCCCACGGAGATGGTGGTTGAGCTTTCTGCTCACAGGATGCTGGCTGGGGATTCAGCTGCAGGGCGGGGCCGTGGGCGGGGGTCATGTGTTTGGGGGGGGGGGGGGTCATGGACATGGCCTGTCAGAGGGGAAACTCTTCCCCTGTTTCTCTTCGTTTTGCTGTCGTTCTCCTCCCTCTCTTCCCTCTTTCTCCCCCTCTCTCTCCCTCTCTCCCCCTCTCCCCCTCACCCCCCCCCCCCCCTCTCCCTCTCTCTCTCCAGTCGTTTACACAGCTGGTGTAGATTTCCTTTAAAGGAAGTGCACTGGATTCGGCCCAAGTCGCCTGAACCGGGCCCAGCTTTACCCACAATCCCCTCTGCCTGTGGTACGGTTTACCCACAATCCCCTCTCCCAATGTTTGATTTTACCCACTACCCCTCTCTGCTGGTCTGTTACTGGTCTGTTTGGGTCTGTTTCTGTTCGTGGTTGGGTGCTTCAGAGCAGGACTGTGCCTGCAAAGCATTGTGGGAATGGTGAGCGGGGTGCTGGAGGCTGAGACAGGACGAGATGAGAGCAGAGCAAGACCCTTCCAGTCTGAGCGCGCTCAGTATGACTCACGGCAAGAAACGGCCTTTTTCGTTATGAGCGCGCTCAGTTTAACATCCATTCCCTCGCCCCCCTGATCGTTCCCACGGCCGTGCCGCCAGGTCTCTGTCCGTGTGACGGATGAGCCTGAGGCTCCAATGTCGGCAGATGTGTGTGAAAACCCAGGGGCTTCCCAGCTCGGGAACGACCTTTTCCAGCATGTCCGGGAAGCACAATCTGTTTTGGGCTTCAAAAGAAGACTCATAATCCAAATCTGTACCTTACACTTGTCATAGTTACTACTGGAGAAGTACAGTCAGCATCAAGGTGACTGTGAATTGCTGATTGGCTGATTGATTCATTGATTGTGTGATTGATTGGTTGGTCAATTTGTGAGGTGATTGATTGGTTATTTGGTTGTCATGCTGATTGATTGGTTGGCTGACACAGCTCTCTACATATAGGCTCCTCTTTTTACCACAATCACTCATTTTTTCTCCGTCTGTATTTCTCTCTACCCCAGTGTTTCTCAACCCCGGTCCTGGAGGGCCGCAGGGTCTGCTGCTTTTTGTTTTTGCCTTAATATTGGCAACCAATTCAGACCAAAGAAACCAGGTGTGGTGAATTAACTGTGTTATCGGCTGCTTTAATTGATCAATTAAGTACAGAGTAACAATGAAAACCAGCAGACCCTGCGGCCCTCCAGCACCAGGGTTAAGAAACACTGACCTACCCTATACCTCAGTTTCTCTCTCTCTCTCTCTGTCTCTGTCTCTACCCTATATCTCAGTTTCTCTCTCTCTCTCTCTGTCTCTGTCTCTACCCTATACCTCAGTTTCTCTCTCTCTCTCTCTCTCTGTCTCTACGCTATACCTCAGTTTCTCTCTCTCTCTCTCTCTCTGTCTCTGTCTCTACCCTATACCTCAGTTTCTCTCTCTCTCTCTCTGTCTCTGTCTCTACCCTATACCTCAGTTTCTCTCTCTCTCTCTCTGTCTGTCTCTGCGCTATACCTCAGTTTCTCTCTCTCTCTTTCTGTCTGTCTCTGCGCTATACCTCAGTTTCTCTCTCTCTCTCTCTGTCTGTCTCTGCGCTATACCTCAGTTTCTCTCTCTCTCTGTCTGTCTCTGCGCTATACCTCAGTTTCTCTCTCTCTCTCTCTGTCTGTCTCTGCGCTATACCTCAGTTTCTCTCTCTCTCTCTCTGTCTGTCTCTGCGCTATACCTCAGTTTCTCTCTCTCTCTCTGTCTGTCTCTGCGCTATACCTCAGTTTCTCTCTCTCTCTCTGTCTGTCTCTGCGCTATACCTCAGTTTCTCTCTCTCTCTCTCTGTCTGTCTCTACGCTATACCTCAGTTTCTCTCTCTCTCTGTCTGTCTCTACGCTATACCTCAGTTTCTCTCTCTCTCTGTCTCTCCTTCTCTTAGTCTGACTCTCTCTTCTCTCCATTTCTACCCGCCTCTTCCCCCTTGAACATATATCACTTTCTCTTTGTCTCACTTTCTCATTGTTCCTCCCTCTCCCTCTCCCTCTCTCTCTCTCTCTCTCTCCCTCCCTCTCTCTCTCCCTCCCTCTGGTTCCAGTTCAGCTGATACTGCGCTCGGTTGGCATGATTTCCCAGGGTGCATTGCTGCCAGGCCCCAGTCACACCGTGTAAAGAAGAGTGTAATGTATCGTATGATACGATGATGAACAGCAGTTGTAGATGGGTGCTTTTTCTTCTGTCATCCTTTCTTTCTCCTCCTCTCCTCGCTCCTATTTTCTTTCTCTGCCCTTCTCTCGGCTCAGTTCAGCTTTAATGAGATTTATTGACGTGGTGCTAAACGCTGTTCTGTTGCCAAAGACAAGACACATTCTAGAGGCTTGTCTCTTCTCTATATTCCTCCTTCCCTTTCTCTCTCTCTCTCTCTCTCTGAGCTGGGCTAGCACATCAGGCCAATGTAATGATGTAATATCATGTCAGGGTTATAGTCTTTTCCACGTTTCATCCTCTATGTACCCAAGACCACAGTAGAGTCAATTGATTACGTTATGGGAAAAGAGGGGGATCAATGTTTCGCCTCTTTCTGTGTACATTTGTAGTTGCAAACATAGACAGAATTCTGAAATAAATAGATTCGACCAAATCTATAGGTGCAGATTCAATCCAACTGCTGTTCTGTTCTTTACCAGTTCATATACACATTCTTTTGCTAACAGGAAAGGACGTTGAAATGACATTGCAGAAAGTGCATGCATGTTTGTGTGTGTGTACGCGTGTACGTGTGTGTGTGTGTGTGCGTGCGTGCGTGCGTGCGTGCGTGCGTGCGTGCGTGCTACAAGTTGTTGGATGTGGATAGCTTTTGTTCTCTTGAGTTTGGTGTTCACTTCCTGTCTGGAGGGGGTGAGAACCCAGGTAGTAGGTGGGCGTGGCACATGTTTCAGGTGGGTGTGGCACATGTAGCAGGTGGGCGTGGCACAGGTACCAGGTGTACTGAGGTAGCTCAGGTCCAGGTGAGTGGCAGGGTTCTGGTTTCGTGTCCTCGAGCGGCTCCTCTGCTCTCGCTTCAGTCAGAGGGAACGCCTGAGGAATTCCAAGCAGCTGGAAGATTTCCGGAATCAGAGCACAATCCGCTGCCGATGTGGTAACCTCTCCCTCTCTCTCTCTCCCTCTCCCTCTCTCTCTCTCCCTCTCTCTCTCTCTCTCTCTCACTCTCTCTCTCTCTCTCCCTTTCTCTCCCTCTCTCTCTCTCTCTCCCTCTCTCTCTCTCCCTCTCCCTTTCTCTCTCTCTCTCTATCTCCCTCTCTCTCGCTCTCTCTCCCTTTCTCTCTCTCTCTCGCTCTCTCTCCCCTTTCTCTCTCTCTCTCTCTCTCTCTCTCAGGAGAGTCCGGTTTGGGGAAGTCCACTCTCATCAACTCCTTGTTCCTCACAGACCTGTATTCCCCGGAGTATCCGGGACCGTCCCACAGAATTAAGAAGACTGTACAGGTAAAGATCACCTCCACCCTCTTTCTCTCAAACCTAATCACCTCCACCCTCTCTCTCTCAAACCTAATCACCTCCACCCTCTCTCTCTCAAACCTAATCACCTCCACCCTCTCTCTCTCAAACCTAATCACCTCCACCCTCTCTCTCTCAAACCTAATCACCTCCACCCTCTCTCTCTCAAACCTAATCACCTCCACCCTCTCTCTCTCAAACCTAATCACCTCCACCCTCTCTCTCTCAAACCTAATCACCTCCACCCTCTCTCTCTCAAACCTAATCACCTCCACCCTCTCTCTCAAACTTAATCACCTCCATGCTGTCAACAGCCTGATGTGATAGAAACCAGGACCGTGTTTTAAATGCACGTGCAGCAGGCTCCCTACGACTATCTATTGATCTAAGGTCAGTTTTTGGACATGTGACCTCTGTCCTCTGACCTGTGACCTGGTGCCTGAAGGCTATTGCAATGCAAGTGTGCTCATTTCCCAGACTGTGCGTGTGTGTATTTGCACGTGTGCTTGTCTCTGTGTGTGTGTGTGTGTGTGTGTGTGTGTGTGTGTGTGTGTGATATGATTCATATCACGATACGCTTGTTGGTGATTAAAGCAAATTTCTGCTGAATATGTGTGTGCAGTCCTCCCTCCTTCCTCCTTCCTCATCTTTCATCCTCGTCTTCACCTGTCTCACACCCTGGGATTTACACACCCTGGGATTTACAGTCAATAAAAAGCTCTTATTTTATTTTTACACTTCAGCCTGCAATAAAATCGTTCATTTTCAAATATCCTTCATGAAATCCCTGAAGCTCTGTCCTTTTAAGTGACAGAAATATTTGAGTGTAGCTGCTTTTAAATGACATCTGTGGAACATTCTCTTCATCTCTCTCTCCCTCCCTCCCTCATTTCTCTGTTCTCTGCGTGTCTTTCTTTTGGGCTCTGTCTCTTCCTGTCTGTCTGTCTGTCCTCCATAAATCACACGTCTTGTTGATTCTCTGCTAAAATATGGCGATCGCTCTTTGCTTCATCTTATCATCTCCAGAGCAAATATTTCAGCGTCGCCCTGGTCACACTGCTCCTGACCTCAGCGTGACCCCTCCGCACCGGTGTTCATTACCCGCGAGCATACACGTGTACACGCACACACGCACGTACGCATGCGCGCACACACTGACACAAACACGCACGCATGTACACACAGAAACCCATGCGCGCACACTGACACACACACACACACATATGCATGCACAGAGAAATCCGTGCGCGCACACACACTCACAAACACACTCACAAACACACACCGTAACGTAAGCCCAGCGTCCTGATTGGCCAGGGGAGATAATCTCGTTTGCGATCATGTCTGCGTTCGCCCAGCATGCCGCCATATCCGCTATCTCCCTCTCACATCAGGAAGTGGATGGGGAGGGACAGGAAGTGCCGTTTAGAAAAGGAGAGAGAGAGAGAGAGAGAGAGAGAGATCCCCTCAGCTGTACCCCAGGGGTACTGCAGTAAATACCCAGCTGTATTAATGGGCCTTGTGTATAAATGTGAGCTCTGAGTGGCTCTGGTTGACTGTGAATGTACCACATGGCCAATGGCCAACGGCACACTGTGCACAAACAGAGCAGAGTGTAGTTTGATGTTCTTTAGTAAGATCTGTACCGTGGGGCGTTACTGGCAGCCACAGTGATTTAGGGGATGGTTTCATGCCTGGGGGGTCTGAGAGCAGATGGGGCGGTGCGGGGTGTGTTAGGGGGGGGGTGGTGTTGTGTCAGTGCCCAGCTGTGAGCTTAGCGTGTGCCATGCAGTACCGCACCGTGTGTATGTGTGCATTGCGTGTGAGACCGTGTGTGTGTCTAAGACTATAATGTGGTTCTGCTCGTGTACAATAAGTCCATTGAGTTTTGAGTCCATTCTCCCTCCCCAACAATGCCAGCACCCGCCCCCTCCGCCCCCCGCCACTCTCACGCACACACACACACACACACGTGTGTCATACATGTGCGGGACCCTGTCATCCCTTTATGTGTTTCCATGAGAACTGTGACCCTTGTGACATTTTCACTAAGCCGCCAGTTTAACACTCACTGCCCCCCCCCCCCCCCCCCCCCGCAGGCTCCAGGGGCGTGTCTCTCAGTATCACTTTCCTCAGATTCTCACATCACTGTGGCGATCCCCCCCCACTCCCCCGTCTCCTGTTTCCCCCTGGGGTGATGCGTGTACCTGCCTCACCTATAAACTGCAGGAGCTGTGACTCACTAACGTGTGGTGATTTCGCCTCTCTGCTCTGGTCCATGGGATTGGGAATGGCGGGGTTTGGGGTGGGAGACCTTGGATTTCCTTAGAAAAACCGCACGCTTAAGACCTCTCAAATTACTCTGATTCTGTGGCATGTTTAGTTGACAGGAACTCCTGCTGAAGGAGGTGATCATGTGACTCCTCCCCTGTGGTTTTTTATTTTTATTTTGCATTGTGATGCTCTCCTTATGACATCACAGAGCCTGTCAGTCACATTCTTTTCCTTTTTTATTTTTTTTAAATTTTTTCCGCATTGTGACATCAGAGATTGTTAGTCACATTCCTCTGAGCAGATTTGAACAGGTGACCTTTTCTGCACCCGTGTGCAGTCTCCCAAATGGGTGTAGCCCATCCCAGTGATTTTGGGGTCTGTGTTCACAAGGTGACCTCGTCCAGTCTGCTCGCTGGCGTGGTTCCCAGCTTAATTCACTGACTTTGTGCTTTTTGGCCCAGAGTGGTGCTGTAATTGACAGGCGTTCTAACTGCAACCTCCCCATTGATCTTTCCTGCTGTTTCATGGAAGCCCCACCCCCAGTGGGCCTGCAAATACCCTCCTCTCACACAAACACGCACATAGGCATGCACACACACACACACAGGCACACATGTGCGCACACACGCACACACACACACACACATATGCGTGTGTGCGCGCGCTCGAGTGTAAAATGGCTGTCTGCATTCCTCCAGCACCCCAGAGACAGAGGGATCCAGTGACCCCCCCTCCCCCAAACCCCAAACTCTGATTTACTGCCAGAAAATTACATTTCAGCCACGCCTTCTGTCTACCGCTGGTTTTTTTCAGCTGCTGGAGCGAGTAATGCCCCCCCCCCCCCCCCCACATCAGAACGAAGCAGTGGGCGGAGCTCTGGACTCTAGATAAGAACGTGCGATAATTTCTGAAATGTGCCGTGATGCTGTGTTTAAAAGCACGTTGCTAACTCCCTACCGCTGCGCTAGCATCTCGCTCATGATTGCGGCAGAGTGCGCGTAGGTGTCGGAGGAGATGAGCAAATCGCTGTGGTGACTTGGGGGATTAAATTATTCCTAAACGGTCAAATTACACCACAGCCCCCGCCCCGCCCCGCATGTAATAACCTCTCTTGAGCTGGTGGTGTTATTCTGGATGGGATCCTCCACCCAAACATTAGTCTTTAGATGTTGCAAGAACTAAGCGAGAGGCGCCTCCCTCACTCAAATAAAATATAGTGCAAATATATTGAAGTGAAATATATTGTGATGATGACGTGTGTTGGGGGGTGGAGTGTCTTCTTCGGACTTCATATTATATTTAATGTGTCGTTTTTCTACCCTTCCGGGACCTGGTTCATGCTCCTTGTTTTTCTCGGCTGTGATCAGTCTGTTTGCTCGCTGTTTTACTCCAGGGTCCGTTATTTATTTATTTAGTTATCATGTTCCCTCATTGGTTCAATCAATCGGCCCCATTGATTGGCCAATCGGCTATTCCACGAGGCTGTCGGGTTGTGTTGAGTGTAAAGATTTGCGCAGTGAGGGTTAAAGTTCCACAGGCTAAGTGCAGAAGCTACAGGTTTTTGTAGATGGAATATTCCAAATGGCTGATTAAAGAGGGGGGGTTGGAGCTGATTAAAATGGCTGTGTTTGTTTCAGGTGGAACAGTCCAAGGTGTTGGTAAAGGAAGGGGGAGTGCATCTCCTTCTCACCATTGTTGACACGCCGGGGTTCGGTGACGCCGTGGACAACAGCAACTGGTACGGTCCATATTCAGTCTAATTTATATTTACATTTATAACTCTTTATATTTACATTTATAACTCTTCATCCAGCAGATGCTGTTATACAGAGTGACTATCAAAAGTGCACACAAAAGGTTGAGGTGTGTGTGAGTGTGTGCGTGTGCGCGTGTGAGCGTACCTGAGCACGTGTGATGCTGACGGTAAGCATTGTGTTCCAGCTGGCAGCCGGTAATCGATCACATCGACAGT
>CM056396.1:27250714-27253214 GCA_029718625.1 Synaphobranchus kaupii | reverse complement strand
GCGGGCCGCTTTTAAAATGTCCCACTTCCCTGGGACGTTTCTTTCGCCTGGAATTTGACCCTGGCGACCCTCTGTCCCGACTCCCGCCAGGCGTCCCACAGGGGAGTCCTCGGGGGCGTTTAACGGCCGCTGCAGGAACACGCAGGACGGGAAAAATCCAAACCCCTGACATCACCTCCGAGGAGAAGACCTAAACCCTCCTAAATCCCTTCGATTGGTCACCGTTTCCCTCCTTCATAAACCCCGCCTCTTTAGAACACGCCCCAGCTGAAGCCTCAAACCTGTGGCACTAAATGGGGGAACCGAGGAGTTGCTGCCCCCTGGTGGCTGAAATGTGTCACTGCAGCAGTGGAAGGGCACAGGCTTTGTTGAACAGGACGCTGTCCTTGTGCTTTGGGTTTTTTTCCCCTGGTAGCCTGTAACTGTTGACCGTGGCGAACATTATTCTTTAACATGGTTTCCTCGCATTGGCCAGTGAAGGAGGGAAAATGTTGAGGAAGTTGGTCGGCGCTCTGGTGCGTGTGACTCTGCTGCCCTCTGCTGGTCGCTCCTGGTATGACAGGCTGTGTAGTGCAGTGTGCAGTTGTGTCCCTGGCAGAGCGGTGTGCTGTCTGGAACACTGTTGTGTAGCGGTGTGGTGTCTGAAATGCTGTTGTGTAGCGGTGTGATGTCTGAAACGCTGTTGTGTAGCGATGTGATGTCTGAAACGCTGTTGTGTAGCGGTGTGGTGTCTGAAACGCTGTTGTGTAGCGGTGTGATGTCTGAAACGCTGTTGTGTAGCGGTGTGATGTCTGAAATGCTGTTGTATAACGGTGTGGTGTCTGAAACGCTGTTGTGTAGCGGTGTGGTGTCTGAAACGCTGTTGTGTAGCGGTGTGCTGTCTGGAACACTGTTGTGTAGTGGTGTGCTGTCTGAAACACTGTTGTGTAGCGGTGTGGTGTCTGAAACGCTGTTGTGTAATGATGTGGTGTCTGAAACGCTGTTGTGTAACGGTGTGGTGTCTGAAACGCTGTTGTGTAGTGGTGTGCTGTCTGAAACACTGTTGTGTAGCAGTGTGGTGTCTGGAACACTGTTGTGTAGTGGTGTGCTGTCTGAAACACTGTTGTGTAGCAGTGTGGTGTCTGGAACACTGTTGTGTAGTGGTGTGGTGTCTGGAACACTGTTGTGTCTGTGGTGTCTCTATGAAGTGATTTAAAATGCTGTGTGATGATGTGACACCGTACCCCTCCCCCTCCCCCACCCCTCTCTCTCTCTGCAGTGGAGAACCCGGATCACTGTGACTTCACCATCCTACGGGACATGGTCATCAGGTAACCCGCCAACCTGCTGTGTTCCAACCCTGAACACGCAGCCGCGCGAGACTGTGACACGCGTGTGATGAACCCTGAACCCATAACATTATACACACATTTACAGGAAGTGAAAGACATCAGACCTCCTTTCAAACTCACCAGCCTGATGTCCCGACCAGGTCTTGCAGTGTCAGGGGTGTTGAGGCCCAAATGACTCGCTGGTTTTTACATTGATTTCACTTTTAACAAAAGCCATCAGTCACCAGAGAGAGAGAAATGTGTTCCTTTTAGAAAGTAGTGTGCCTCAAAAGTACCCCTAAAAAAATGGATCATTCATTTGTCCTTCACGTTGCCCTTGTCAGCCTGGTTTGTGTGGAAAGTGTTTGTGTGTTTGTGTGTGTGTGTGTGTGTGTGTGTGTGTGTGTGTGTGTGTGTGTGTGTGTGTTACGGCTGATTGCGGCGGGTTGTGTGGAGTGTGTATGACAGCTGGACATGCTCTGACTGCTCTCTCCCACCGGGTGGCGCTGCTGTGCGTGTCTCTGTTTGCCTACAGGACCCACATGCAGGATCTGAAGCATGTCACCAACAACTTCCACTATGAGAACTACCGCAGCAGGAAGCTGGCGGCCGTCACCTGTAATGGCGTAGACAACAACAAGAGCAAGGGCCAGCTCACCAAGTGAGTCCCTCCCCCAGCCCCGCCCTGATGCGCCAACCCTTTAACTGTGACTATATTGACGATATTGTACTGCGTCAAGTTACCTTATTGCTTTTATAAAATGGTTGCCAGCTTATACCATGGTTACCAACAATGATTATATGTAGTTACATTTCTATTTATTGATTTTTATCAACTTAAATGGATAGTTTGGAATTTTGGACATAATGTCTCAATTACGACTTACCCATGATGTAGTTGATTGATGGAAACCATTTTCAGCTAATTCCATGCTGTCCCTTCTTTTGGACGTACACACGTTGCTAATGCTAGCGCAACTCTATGGCAACCGGTAGCATCCACTACCAAACGCACTTAAACACTCCACAGTGCACCCAAAGCAAATAAAATACGACGACAGTCTATTGGGGGAGCGATACTTGATGTTACCTACGAATGTAGTGCCGGCACTGGTCGACTACAACAACAAAGAAGAGTAACAAGTTGCAATGGCCACGTTCGCTCCGCCGCCGTACTTCTACAGAGAATA
>CM056396.1:27185714-27245714 GCA_029718625.1 Synaphobranchus kaupii | reverse complement strand
TGTTTATTGCCCTCCCCCACACCCTTAAAAATCATAATAAAATAAAAAACACTTCCTCCATTTCTTGTAATTTAAATTATCTAGCCATTGACTGGCATGTATAACTCCTATTCATGTAACGTTTCATTTAGGTTATTATAATTATTATTTGTATTTTTTTGTTGTATTTTCATATATTGGCCCTGCTAATCCCTGTTTTTGTTTGTTTCGATTTTGTATGCGAAAGAAAGTGGGCGGGGTTGGGGGAGTGGGCAGGGGTGGGGCGGGGTTGGGGGGAGTGGGCAGGCGGGGCGGGCGTGTGACACAGGCCCCCTCCCTTTTTGCAGCTTCGTGTCGTGACTGGCCACAACATTTAGCTTCTTTTATGTACCGCAATTTTTTTTTTTTTTTTTTTAAATTTGCTTTTTTTTGTTTTTGTTTATTTGTTTGTATTGTACAAAGTCACATAATAAACTTGTGACGAAACCTCAAGGGGAGGAGTTGTTTTCATAAAAGGAGGCGGGGTTTCTAGAAGGACACAGAGATCAGGCATGAAGTGTTCTTTGTGCTCTGGGGGGACTATGCATCCCAGAATTCTTCAGAAGCTTCTTCCTGAGGGAAAACAGTCAGATGCCTTGCACTGTTATAAAACAGTGTATGAATAAGAGGTTTTGTATTTGTGTGTAAACGGTTATGCCTGGTTAAAATATACACAAGCTGTTACTTCTTATTCTCTCAGAAATAGCTAGCTGATGGTGTGTAGACACAGAATAGTTGAATAGTCTGTTTCTCATGTATCTGAGTAATACTTTATTACTTTATTTCCTTCATCTCAATCATCAAAGGGCCAAAAATATAGGGGGCTGGGGGACACACAATTTGGCTTTTCAACGTAACGGGACTAACAGACTGACTGGATTTCAGTAGAGCCAATCGGATTTCAGTAGAGCCAATCGGATTTCAGTAGAGCCAATCGGATTTCAGTAGAGCAAGTCGCATTTCAGTAGAGCCAATCGGATTTCAGTAGAACCAGTCGGATTTCAGTAGATGCACAATCGGATTTCAGTAAAGCCAGTCGGATTTCAGGAAACCAAACTCACAAACTGGGATATTACACTGCGAGATGTTTTAGAGCAGGGGTGTCCCGATCTCATCCGAAAAGGGCCGGTGTGGGTGTGGGTGTGGGTGTGGGGTTTTCTACGACACCTGATTCAACTAATTAACTAATCGTGGTCTTAGAATTGGATGTTTTGGTGCAAGGCTGGAACAAAAAGCTGCACCCACACCGACTCTTTTCGGATAAGGTTGGACACCCCTGATCTAAACTGTATCTGGTGTTGAGACGAGAATTGATAAAAAAAAAGAAAAAAGTGTAGTGATGTTTATGACCAGTAGGGGGGAGTAGAGTACAAAAAGCAAAGCTGTCTAGGATCAGTGGGTCGGCTCCTAATGCAAACTGCAGGTGTTGTGAAGGAAAGGTGAGAGAACTGACTCAGGATCAGTGATCTGCAATCCCCAGCTCACAGCTGTGTGTGTGTGTGTGTGTGTGTGTGGTGTGTGTGTGTGTGTGTGTGTGTGTGTGTGTGTGTGTGTGTGTGTGTGTGTGTGTGTGTGTGTTGTGTGTGTGTGTGTGTGTGTGTGTGTGTGTGTGTGTGTGTGTGTGTGTGCGCGCGCATGTGTGTATGTTTTTGGGTTAAGTTGGTAAAGTCCCATGACTTTTCCCCAGGACACTGTGGACGTCTAGTGCCAAAACCCAAACTTGGCTCTGCTGTCATCTTTAACACACTCACAGACACACACACTCACCCAGACACACACACTCACACAGACACACACACTCACACAGACACACACTCGTTGGCCCCGGCTCGGCACCACTGTGCCCCGACTTTCTTTCTCCCTCCGTTAATAACGACGGGAGTCTTTTGGAAACAGAAGGAGAAAGGGACACTGAATGATCTCCTGGCGTGAATAAGAGCACAGACTGGACTGCAGCCGTGGCTTAAAGCCATGAGTGAGTTAAATCACCCTGACGAGCACATTCCAGCAGCCATGAGTGAGTTAAATCACCCTGACGAGCACATTCCAGCAGCCATGAGTGAGTTAAATCACCCCTGACGAGCACATTCCAGCACGGGGCTCCGGCTGATCACAGCTCTTCTGATTTTATTTTGAAATATCCTCCAAGGACTTAAGTGTCCTTAGTCCATATGGTCTGTAGTGTGGCCACAGAGTCCATATAACAGATTGGGCGGTAGTGTAGTATAATGGGTAAGGAACTGGGCTTGTAACCGAAAGGTTGCAGGTTCGATTCCCAGGTAGGACACTGCCGTTGTACCCTTGAGCAAGGTACTTAACCTGAATCGCTTCAGTATATATCCAGCTGTATAAATGGATAATATGCAAAAAAAAAATAAAAAAGTTGTGTAAATCGCTCTGGATAAGAGCGTCTGCTAAATACCTGTAATGTAACGTAGTTATAGAATATAATAACTCCATATCTATCTCCCCTTCTCTCTCACTCGACTGCCTCCTCCTTCTGTCTCTCCCTCTAGTCCCTCTCCATCTCTCCCTCCCTCATTCTCCCTCTCTCCCTCCCTCATTCTCCCTCTCTCCCTCCCTCATTCTCCATCTCTCCCTCATTCTCCCTCTCTCCCTCCCTCATTCTCCCTCTCTCCCTCCCTCATTCTCCATCTCTCTCCCTCCCTCATTCTTCCTCCTTCCCTCATTTCACTCCCTCCCTTCCTCCCTCGCACTGCCACTATCTCTCTCTCTGGTGCTCTAGCAGTACATGCTCTGTCTCTGGCAACATTTACTGAACAGGACCAATGTTTGGCGAACAGGGACCGATATTTAGGGAAAAGGACCAATGTTTGGCGAACAGGACCGATATTTAGGGAAAAGGACCAATGTTTGGCGAACAGGACCGATATTTAGGGAAAAGGAACCAATGTTTGGCGAACAGGACCGATATTTATGGAACTGACCTTGGGGGTAAAGACAGGCGCCCCCTGCAGTCCTCACTATGCCAGTGCTGACTGTGGGCAGAGTCACACGTCTTTATTACCGAATAATTACTTGTTCACATTAGCGTAGCGAGCGTGGTGCAGTGCCCTTGGCTTCCCAGTTTTATCAGACTAACAGGCAGGGGCACTGCCAGGGATTTTGGGCCCCATTAAAAGATCTGACATTGGGCCCCATCCTTGCACAAAATGACTGTATGGGCCCCTGTCCCCTGTGCACCCCCCCTAAACACTAAATAATCATTTTAAAATGTGTATGCCTCAGAACTCACAATGAGTTTATTTGGCAAACGTATAACAAAGACTGCAATACTCAACTTTAAAGCTTGCCATGTAAAATTTGAAAATGGTTTAAAGGTTATGTAAGAACATCTAATGACATCTAATATGAGAGATGTTTTGCTACATTGCTATGACTGGGGCCTGAGTAAGCCCCAAATAAAAATTTTCTAATTTAAATAAAATGCAAATGCAGGGTAAAGTAGCCCTGTAGCTCACATTGACTCTGGGCTGTTCATTGAAAATGGCCACAATGAATCACGTTATGTAAACCGGCGGCTGTCTTGTGGACTGGTGCCTGCTGGCTGCACTGGGCGCATTTCGACAGGGACAGAAAGAAATGCAGCTCCTAATTCATTACAGATTAACAAACTAATCACAAAGGACAGGGAATGTTTCGCGTTTTAAAACAACCTCAGATTTGGGAACAAGATACAAGGATCCTGCAATATCATCAAAGATAAAATGTCTGTATGTTGGCCGAGAACACCCCCCCCCCATCAAATGTTTCAACCTTTACTTTAATAACCTACAAGTGCACACACACAGACAAACACTATGTACACACATGCAGAGTTACAGCACACTAGTGATGTCTAAGCTCTCAGTAAAGAGTCCAGGGGCACCACAATATTAATCCCAGACAATATATATTGTTTGGACCAAATACACATCGAATAGAAGGCAAAAAGGAAAAAATCCCATTATGTTAAACAACTTTTATTTACAAATTTAAAAACATACAAAGAGGTCCATTCTTTCCAGAACAAAGACTTACAACCACTGGGGTTGAATAATAATCCAATAACATAAAAAGTATATATACCTATACAATCATATAATCCAAGGGGTAAAATTACAACAAATTATAAGAAAACAATAAATGATGTGTCTTTATTGTTTTCATTTTGTATAAGACCTAAAAAGGTGCTGTATTGTTTAATTTAACTTTAGATAGTGACAAGTGTATACAGTTTGACTTAGCTCGAGACCAGGAAAAATCCCATGTAATTGTGTATGCAGGAAGCCTTGGTGACTAAACAGCTTTGTAAAATCTTGGGTTCTTGGGTTGGATTTTACTTTACGAAGGCTAATCCCTACATGAAGCAATATTAGTTAAAGCTTATAACAAGCTTTCCCTTTTGTCCTCGTTTTCGAAAGCACGCGTGGTCATCCTGTTGGCGCAGTAAAAATAACTAATTTCATATAGAGTGCACATTGAAGCCCGTCGGGTATGACGTTGATAAGTAAACTAGAAAAGAACAGCTTGCTGATTCATCCTATTCTGGCAGGTCCTCAAATGTCTTTTTCTTTTTTATGCATAAACCCTGAACTAAATACATTTTTATGATTCTTTATTTTATGATTCTGTATTTCCTAGTTTTTCCACACACATCTCACAGCACAGAGACGTTTTTAACAGCAAAAAATGACCACTTGGCGATTGTTTCCGAGATGTTTAAGCACTAGCGAAAATGCAATTAAAATATATATTTTAATCAGAAATATCGACGACAAAAATGTCAGTTGAAAATTGTGTGCTTTCATGAAGGGGATCATTTACAAAATCTAAAAATTGACAAGTTATTTGGAATGTAAATTCCCCACTCGTTTTGTGGGACGCCATACAATTTATCAAAAAGGTGTAAAGGTAGCGTGTTTTTAATATCAAACGAAATATAATCATGTTGCAATGCAATCATCAGCTTTTCTGTCCAGACAAATGTGATTGGTCAGTCCCGCCTCAAGCCCCGCCCCTTGGCTCGGTGGCGAGACAGACGTGTGGGTGAGCGGTGCGCCTGCGCGCACAGCAGCGTTCAGTCTTCTGAAAGGTGCCTGCATGGGAACCGTTTGTACTACATTCGCCTGGATGCCGACAGATCTGGAGCAAGGACACACGCGGGGAGGTTTTCTGGAATTAAAAGAGCCAAATCCGGTGGACTACAGGGATTTGGATTCGCGAAGATTACAGACGCAAACCGATGGTAGTTTGCCCCCGTACACTAGCCTGTACCTGTCAGGTCGTGCTGTCGGCAATTTCACAGTGAAATGTAGCCCGTTGTTTGTTTGTTAATTTATATTTCTGTCACGTTTGGATCTGTCTTTGCATGCAACCCATGCAGCTCAGTTTAGGTCAATCATTCTGTTATTTTCCACGTGCGGTCCCCCCCCTCCCCATTGTTTTCTATGTTTTCACGCGCAGGTGTTTAGCTGTATAGCTACATATGGGGGGGTAACCTGGGGTGTCATCGCTCGATCCCCAAAGATCCAACGGATTTTTGTCAGGGCAAGCGCAAGTTCAGTGCGGTGTGCAACTTTGGCCACATCCTGGTCAACCAGGAGCGGCTGAACATCAACACGGCCACGGAAGAGGAGCTAATGACACTGCCCGGGGTGAACCGGGCCGTCGCGCGGAACATCGTGGAGTACCGCGAGTGCATCGGCGGCTTCAAGAAGGTGGAAGACCTGGCGCTGGTCAGCGGGGTGGGCGCCGCCAAGCTCGAGGTCATCAAACTTGAGATCTGCGTCAGCAGCAGGACCAGCTCCTCGCAGCACTCGCCGTCGTCGCTGCGCAGGGACCACGAGCACCTGCCGTGCACCGGCATGAACATCAACACCGCCACGCCGGCGCAGCTCATGAGCATCCGCGGCATCACCGAGAGGATTGCCCACAACATAGTGGACTACCGCGCGGCCAACGGACCCTTCAAGAGTATCGAGGACCTGGTCAAAGTCAACCACATAAACTCCTCTCTGCTGGACCGGATCAGGTTCCAAGTTTTCGTGGAGCGCTCCAGAACGCCCTCCACCAACACCAACGGCGAGATGACGGGCACGAACCGGTCTCACCCGAGCCCCACTTCTCTCAGTCTGCAGAGCGAGGATCTCGACCTGTCGCCCGGCGGACCGACGCAAATAATCTCGCTCCGGCACAACGCCGAGCCCTTTTCGGGCACGCGGGAGGGCAGAGCGGTGGTCCGCGTGGCCACCTGGAACTTGCAATGTTGCTCGAGCGAGAAGGCGAACAACCCCGGGGTGAAGGAGGTCGTTTGCATGACGCTGCTGGAGAACGAGTAAGTTACCTGTCAGCTGCACAGGCAAGGTGATGCTTGCTGTTGGAAAAACGGCGAGTGTCTCGTGTGTGTTGAAGTGTCTTGTGTCAAAGAAAGGAATCGCCGGGTTACTAACTGACGTCTACAAAGCAATTTGTCACGCACTGCGTCATTGCTCGGGCATAAACAAAGGCGAAACCGCGAGACTGATTGTGTTTCCACAATACGTGGAACATAATTTCAGTTTGTTCGTACAAATTATTTTACACGCACACACTCCCCTCTGCATTGATGCATTTTTTTGCCGTGGCATAGGTAAAAGTAAGCATGCTTTTCCACGGAAAAGCACTTTGAGATCACGACCTGAAATGTGCTGTATAAACGCATTATTGTTTATTAATTAATTAATTCCAAGGTGAGTGTATACTGCACGAGGGTTCAGTTATCAGACATTTAAAAAAGGTTGCGTGTGGTGCAATGTGGAAGAGGCATTGACACCTTAAACAGAAGGGCTTAACCATACCAAACCTTACCCAAAGGGGTAAATGGAAGCGTAAACGGGTGTGTTGGAGCACTATCCCTGTGGCAGGCAGTCTCCCATGATGTATAGTTGAAGTCGGAAGTTTACATACACTTAGGTTGAAGTCATTAAAACTAATTTTTAACCACTCCACAGATTTCATGTTCGCAAACTATAGTGTTGGCAAGTCAGTTAGGACATCTGCTTTGTGCATGACACAAGTAATTTTTCCAACAATTGTTTACAGGCAGATTGTTTCACTTTTAATTCACTATATCACAATTCCAGTGGATCAGAAGTTTACATACACTAAGTTGACTGTGCCTTTACATTTTTAATATTTGGTCGTGTATCCTTTGCATGCCATTACTTCCTGATGTCTGTGACCCAACAACATCAAAAGGCTCTTGATATCTTATTTTCTGGTACTCTTACAAGCGATACTATAACGTCTCTGCATTTGAATGGATCTTTATGGGAATTGGGGGGTGGGACTAGATTTAGCTGTAAATTATGCTGGAATAGTATGGAAACACATGGTTGGCTAAATGGCTGTAAGTCAGCAAGGATCTGATGTATCAAACAAGCCTTAAATCAACAACTGTTGGAAAAATTACTTGTGTCATGCACAAAGTAGATGTCCTAACTGACTTGCCAACACTATAGTTTGCTAACATGAAATCTGTGGAGTGGTTAAAAATGAGTTTTTAGCCTTTCACAGTTCTGTCAGGAGGAATGGGCCAAAATTCCAACAACTTGTAAAGGAAATGCTACCAAATACTAACAGAGTGTATGTAAACCTCTGACCCACTGGGAATGTGATGAAAGAAATAAAAGCTGAAATAAATCATTCTCTCTACTATTATTCTGACATTTCACATTCTTAAAATAAAGTTGTGATCCTAACTGACCTAAGACGGGGAATGTTTATTAGGATTAAATGTCAGGAATTGTGAAACTGAGTTTAACTGGATTTGGCTAAGGTGTATGTAAACTTTCGACTTGAACTGTATGTTCTGAAACAAACAATGCGAGTGAGTGTGAGGTCCTTTGCAGAGTGGCAAAATATTTTCTTTCTGAGAATCTGTTTGTTTATACTGTATTTCCATGACACACTCAGTCACAGGCATCATTTACACTTTACCCTGGAGGAACATAACCACAATGCAGTCTGTCAGGCAGTATAACCACGATTAAGTCAACAGTCAGCAGCATTTACACAGTACAGTGTAATACTCAGACCTGTTTGACCGCAGCATAGTCCAGCAGGATTTGACCTTTGTGTTATTGAGTAATATGACAACAGTACGGTTCAGCAGAGTGATGAGTTTGCAGGGGGTTACGTGCGTGTGTGTGTATTTGTATGTATGCGCATATGTTTTTGTGGAGATGTATAGCAGAATATGTGGGTGTGCATGGCCATAGCTTGTGTGAGTGTGTATATGAAACTGTGTGTGTATATCAGTGTTTAAGTGCTGTGTGTGTGTGTATGTATAAGGCCTGTGCATGTTTATCTGTGACTCCGGGTGTGGGTCTCTCTGTCACATGATCACATGATCACACACGGTCACATGACCAGGATCTGCTGCTGTTCTGACAAGTTTCCTCCCTGCTTCAGGCAGCAGCTTCTCCAGGTCAATGACCTCTCCCACACTGCAGTGCCTGTAGGTTAGCAGCAAGCTAGAGTTAGCGTCTGCCGGGAGCTATTTTGGACACCCACCCATTTAGGCATGTAGGCCACTCCCCCACCTGTGTCTGCAGTAGGCCTCCTGGAGGCCTCAGGACTCTTCGCCAGAGTTTATTAAAGTTCATGTGTAAGAAGAGAGGATGGTGGTGAGACAAACGGTTCCCGCTGCTGCGATATTTGCACATTCAGATGAGGATTATATTGCGACTGAGAGGGCAAAAATGTTTCTGGTTTCTCCAGCAGTGTTGCAGACCAGTGAAGGGGTTGGTTATTCTTACCTGGGTAACTTCAAAATAAGACTAACCCCAAGACTGAGTAACGCAGGGGCAGCGGCCCCTATATCTAGCTCACTGGCTTTAGTGTCGACTCATATTGGTCGTTGATGGTAGCGCTTTACCCAACTCTTATGAAACGCTTGCATGAAGAATGGTAACCTTGGTAACGGGGTAAGGGCTGATTGGAGTATTTGGGGGGGAGCAGGGCTGGGGGGGTGGGAGCTTTTTGGGTTGGCAGCACATTTAATAAACAGGGACAAGAACAGCCTGACAGGGGTTTGGTCTGGATTTGAGGGGCGGGGTTTTCTGTGTCAGTCAGCAGGGCAACATGCCCCACTGCGCAACAGCGCCCCCTCTGGTTGGACAGGTGCGTTACAGTCTGGAGCGGGGATCCTCGGCGTGGCTGCGCGGCTCGGCTGATCTACAGTAGTGCTGTGCGGAAAGAGGCGTGGTCTGGCTGTGCCGCAGTTTGCTTCCGTAAGATCGACGGCGCTCCTGGCGACAGTGTTGGAGCGACTCTCACAGCGGGGCGAGCGTTTAGCGGCCAGCTGTGGATCCCAGTGGGTCCCTCAGGCTCTGGCATGGGCTGTTTCTGCAGTTCTGCAGGGTTTTTAACCCTCACAGTGTGGAATGCGCAGAGTCTCATTCGTAGGGCCTGTAATGGCTGCATTGTAGGTCTCCATGCGCGGGTGTGTGTGTGATGCACGGGTGTGTGTGTGATGCACGGGTGTGTGTGTGATGCACGGGTGTGTGTGATGCACGGGTGTGTGTGTGATGCACGGGTGTGTGTGATGCACGGGTGTGTGTGATGCGCGGGTGTGTGTGTGATGCACGGGTGTATGTGTGATGCACGGGTGTGCACGGGTGTGTGTGTGATGCACTGATAAACAGCGCTGTTAATGCTGAAGGCGTCACGTAGGTGTAGATTAGAACATCACTACCTCTGTCAGCACATGGAGGGGATGCAGGGGGTGCGTTTGTTTTGGAAACAGGAGCTTTTACTAGTCTGAGAACAAGCGCTGGTACGTGTGTGTATGCGTGTGCGTGTGTGTGTGTGCGTGCGTGCGTGCGTGCGTGCGTGCGTGCGTGTGTGCGTGTGTGCGCGCGCGTGTGTGCGCGTGTGTGTGTGCGCGCGCGTGTGTGCGCGTGTGTGTGCGTGCATGTTTGCTTGTGTGTCTCAGGTGAAGGAGATGTGAGTTTGGGGTACGGAGGTGTGTTGGTAGGAGGGATGTATCCTGTTTCTTTGTGAACCCCACCACATATGACCTCTGACTCCCTTTGGAAATGAGAACCATGGGCGGAGGGGGGGCTGGCTCCTGTGTGCAGTGAACCGCATGACCCCTCCGATATGACGTAGCTAGATAACTGCACTGAGTAAAACCCAAAGCAGGATTACTGAGTTAGCTGGATAACTGCACTGAGTAAAACCCGGAACCCTCCCAAATCTGCAACATGGACTGAAGTGAAACGTGCTGTTCGGGGTTTTACTCTGTGCAGTTATCCAGCTAACTCAGTAAACCCGCTTTGGGTTTTACTCAGTGCAGTTATCCAGCTAACTCAGTAAACCCGCTTTGGGTTTTACTCAGTGCAGTTATCCAGCTAACTCAGTAATCCTGCTTTGGGTTTTACTCAGTGCAGTTATCCAGCTAACTCAGTAATCCTGCTTTGGGTTTTACTCTGTGCAGTTATCCAGCTAACTCAGTAATCCTGCTTTGGGTTTTACTCTGTGCAGTTATCCAGCTAACTCAGTAATCCTGCTTTGGGTTTTACTCAGTGCAGTTATCCAGCTAACTCAGTAATCCTGCTTTGGGTTTTACTCAGTGCAGTTATCCAGCTAACTCAGTAATCCTGCTTTGGGTTTTACTCAGTGCAGTTATCCAGCTAACTCAGTAATCCTCCCCCCTGCTCTGAGATGTGTAATGCAGGTCCAGACTACCATCGAATGTAGAACCTGACTTTTGCCCCCCGCTGCCCACCCTACCCCCCCCAACACCCGCAAACACCCACACCTACGCACACACACACACACACACACACACACACACACACACACACACACACAGTCAGGCGCAAATCTTCCAGGACAGACGAGATTCTATAAAAAAAATGGAAAAAACAAAATGCTGCAGCGTCTGCCCTACTTTTTCAGATGGCAAACACGCGATCATCCCCGTTCACCCCCGATCACCCCACTTCCATTCCGGCTCTAAATATACCCTCACAGTCACACAACACCGCTGGCATCGTCCCACGCAATGGGGTGCGCTAGGAATGTTCCCTCAGTGCCACGCAAACGTTGGCACAACGTCCGAGGCCTAGAACTGCATGCTATCCAGGTGTGGGAGCCGTGCGGGGAACGGGTCTACACCTCTCTTTTTAAACCGTCAGCCATGTTTGGACAGCTTGGAAAGTTCTAGACTGTCCTAGATTCAGCCAACATTTGTCCTGAACTTTGACCTTCAACACGAACGTGAGTGAAATGTCTTGGGGTCTCCTTCCAATTTGGACAAATCTTTATCTGTGTCTGTGAAGAACTAAAGGGCAATTTTGACATTTTCACTTAACTACGAGTTAAAATCAAAGATTAATTTTGATTGAATCCAGACTTCGCACCCCAGGAAGCCCCCCCCTCCTCCACCACCTCCACCTGAATTTTCATGAGACTTCTCTCCCACGTCGGGACAACATCCCAGCAACGTTGAGAGAAGGTTAATATGCATTTAGTTTTTGGTGAAGGTCACAGATGTGGGTCAGATGGGAGTTTTAATGTGGGTAGTAGTAGTGAATAACCTTACCTACAGTAAGCCTTAACGCTGTTTCATAACAATCGTAGCCGCTCTGGACTCTGTGTTTGTGTTTGTGTTAGGGTTGCGGAACACCGTTGACGTGGTTTACAAGCCTGCTAAGCTCTGGGCTTCATCTTTTTGGATCTAGTGTTTGTGGAAAGTTTGAGTTTGAGTTGTGATTACTAAGGTCAGGCTGATGACACGACTGACAGCTTTGCTTTCTTTTTTTTCTTTTTTTTTGGAACGTACGTTTCCCTGTGAATAGTTGTGTGTACGTGTGCGTGTGCGCGTGTGCGTGTGCGTGTGCGCATAGTCCGCTGATTCCAGCAAATAACACCATGAGTCATTTACATAAAAGGGAAATCCCAGATACCCACAATCCTCTGTTCTGTTGCATTGTTATGGTTTATAAACAATCATATTTCAGCCCGAACGCTCCCCCCGCACCCTTGCACCAACACTTCTGTTTTTTTCTCCCATAACGTTGTAATAACGTTTCCCCGGAGTTTCCTCATACTCTCCTCCTCTTCAGCCTCATCGCCCTGGCAACGGCGCTGACGTTGCTTATCGGTTTGGTATGTTCCGGGCGTTTGTTGCAGCACCACCTCAGTGTTCTCAGCGTTAAAGGGTGGGGCTCCTTAACCCGATTCTGGATTCCACCGGACCGCTAAGCTCTCCCTTCCCTGCTTCTGGTTCCGTTTGCTCCTGAGTTTGTGGTACTGCAGGTTTCAGTCCCATTTTACTGATCTGTGTGAGCTCATTATGAGGTCATAATCAGTACATGTAGAATGGCTGATATTTGTGAGCTCATTATGACATCATAATCAGTACATGTAAAATGGCTGATCTTTGTGAGCTCATTATGAGGTCATAATCAGTACATGTAAAATGGCTGATCTTTGTGAGCTCATTATGAGGTCATAATCAGTACATGTAGAATGGCTGATCTTTGTGAGCTCATTATGACGTCGTAATCAGTACATGTAGAATGGCTGATCTTTGTGAGTTCATTATGACATCATAATCAGTACATGTAGAATGGCTGATCTTTGTGAGCTCATTATGACGTCGTAATCAGTACATGTAGAATGTAGGGGGGGGGTGATATAACTAAATCCATAAATGAGTACTCATCCCATTGTCTGGTGCCCAGTCCCAATAAATGTTTTCTTCATCAGCTATAGCAGAGAAACACTGAAGATGAAAGTGCAGCTTTGTGCCCTAAATAAAAGTTTGATGTGTTGTTGGCTTCTGTGTGCAGTCGGTCTCTTGGCAGGACTGTTGGTTATAAATATAACGGCTCAAACTCGCGCAGGGCAATGTGGACAGAACCGGCGCTCTGCATCGCCATGCCAACGCACAATCGAGACCGTCGAACCACAGAATCTCCATACCGCAGAGGAGGCACAGCCGTTGAGCACCGTTGCCATGGCTTCCTGCACAACAGTCGAGGCCAACAGGTCCAGAGCAGCGCTTTGAAGATGAGGGGGAGGCAGACCGGGGGCGGAACTATGTTTGCTTCTGTCCTGGGCTCTGTGTTCTCTGGTATACCACAATGCAATGCTTTACTGCTGGGATTGCACTGCCTCTCTCTCACCTTCCATCAACCAGTGAAAATGCTCGGTGGTGTCCTGTCCACCAATAGGAAGCCTGGCTTTAAGGCCTCAATGGAGAGAAGATTAAATTAATGGAAGCATTAGAATAGCAGAATAGATTCAGGCTTGATAAATCACCAAATATCTCTCCATCTTTCTCTTCCTCCATTTCTCTCTCCCCTCTTTCCCTCTCCCCCCCCCCCCCCCCCTCCTCTCTCTCTGCCTCTCGTTCTCTCTCTCTCTACAGCATTAAGCTCTTGGCAGTTCAGGACCTGGCTGATCGTGAGGCTCTGGAGAAGGTACGACGATGATGATGATGTTGATGATGGTTTGATTGAAATGATGAAGATGGTGATGGTTTGATGAACATGAGGATGATATGGATGATGACGCTGGTGTGTGGTGCATCCATAGGGTGGTCCATGTGTGGTATTGGGTTTCTCTGAAGTCTCTCACTCTTCTCTCTGAGTTCCTGCCCAATGACCCAATCTGACTGAGAAGTGGGTCTGTTTCCTCCATCCATATTCCCTTTCAATACCCGCCATTCCATCTCCTACTGCTCGCTCTCTCTCTTTCTCTCTCATTCTCTCTCTCCGTCTCTGTCGTTCTCTCTCTGTGGCCTCTCATTCCCTCTCTCCGTCTCTGTCGTTCTCTCTCTCTTTCTCTCTCATTCCTTCCTGTCCTCTCTTCTCTCTGCTGTTTTAATGATGGTCCACCTCCACCCCAGTGCCTGCTTTTCCTGGTCCAGAGGGGTGGTACGGAGTGTGCCCAGGCCTCTGACCCGTCTGTCCTTTCGGGAATAGACCCCCCCCCCCGCGCCCGTCCCCCCTCCCAGCAGCTCCCCGGTTTCCATGCACTTCATCGATCATTCCACATAGAATCCCACATTAGAATTTCAGCACTCTCAGAGGGAATCCCAGAACCGCCAGATGGAATTCCAGAACTCTCCTACTTTGATATGTCTTTAGGAACTGGTCACTATAGAGACCGCTGGCCTTGCAGGGGGAAATGGTGGTCAGTTTGTGGCTCGGCTCAGTTGTGATACGCAGGCATTTATTTGGTAATAATGGGCGTGGTGGCGGTAATGCACAGGGTGGCTCTCTGTCGGGAGTGTTGAGTAAGCGGGCCTTCTCTCAGCGTGGGCAGCTGCCATGTTTGTTGGTCTCCAGGAAACCGGGACAGCTCTAGACGTGAGCTCTCTACCCCTCTGTTCCCCCCTGGGGCTCCCCTGGGGCCCTACCTCGGACTCGGCCCTCCCCTGGGGCCCTACCTCGGACTCGGCCCTCCCCTGACTGCAGCGCTAAGCTTTCATTTCTCGCCCCCTTATTTGTGGCGAGAGTTCCAATGAAATGATGAATAAGACGCATATTTGGTTTAACATGAAGCTGAGCCTGTCTGGGGCTGCACAGATGACGCCGCCTGCTCCTGTTTCCCTAGCGACAGCCTATTTGAATGCCAACAAAGTATTAATATCTAATGTCGTAAGAGAATGAAATGTGTTAATTTTTTTAAATGTTAATCAGTGCTGATGTGCAAGTTGGATCTCATCCCCGCCCATATTTCTCGCTGTGGGGACTAGCGTGTACCAACAGGCCACTGGATTCTGGCAGGAAGGAAGTTGGTCTGGATTTGAATAATGCTCACCATTTTAACCCCCCCCCCCCCCGCCCCTCCATGCTTTATTCAAAAAGATATTGCGAAATGACCAAACCACTTCCTAACTGTTTCTCTTTTTCTTGTTGCCGAAAAAAAAAAGAAAAATCGACAAAGTGAAGGAAACTTCTGCTCAAACAGCGTGCGTTTCATCAGTCATACAAATCATTCAAACCTTGGTAGGGGAAACTTAATTAACTTTTAATTAACGCACATAAATTTTAACATTAACACGTGTGTATGGAGCGTACACGCATGTGCCACACATATGAACGCTTGAAGGTTTATGAACATGCACATGGTACGTGTATCGGGCCAGTGTTTCACACACAGTGAGGTCTTTCCTGGTTTGTCAGGAGCATTTCCTCCTGAGACCAAACGGTCATTTGGACTGATGGCCATGCCATTTTCTGATTGGATTAACCAAATGCTCCCAGACTATGGATCCTCATTACACTCTGACGGCCGTGGCGGGTTGGACATGCGGGCGGGGCGGATAGCAGTCGGGGCAGAATATTGCTCTGCAGACCTTTCATATTCATAATATTTATTATATATTATATACTCCCTCTTCTGTGGGGCTCTGAATACAGGGTACTGTATTGGATATTATATAGATTTGTTATACAGGGGATGTTGTGTAGTGATTTGGGGATTTTGTATACAGGGGAATGTGTAGTGATTTTGGGGATGGTGTATACAGGCGGATGTTGTGTAGTGATTCTGGTGATGTTATATACAGGGGGATGTTGTGTAGTGATTTTGGGGATGTAGTATACAGCTGGATGTTGTGTAGTGATTTTGGGATGTTGTATACAGCGGGATGTTGTGTAGTGATGTTGGGGATGTTGTATACAGGGGGATGTTGTGTAGTGATTTTGGGAATGTTGTGTAGTGATTTGGGGATGCTGTGTAGTGATTTTGGGGATGTTGTATACAGCGGGATGTTGTGTAGTGATGTTAGGGGATGTTGTATACAGGGGGATGTTGTGTAGTGATTTTGGGGATGCTGTGTAGTGATTTGGGGATGCTGTGTAGTGATTTTGGGGATGTTGTATACAGCAGGATGTTGTGTAGTGATTTGGGTATGTTGTATACAGGGGGATGTGTAGTGATTTAGGGATGTTGTATACAGGGGGATGTTGTGTAGTGATTTGAGGATGATGTGTAGTGATTTTGGGGATGTTGTATACAGCAGGATGTGTAGTGATTTGGGGATGTTGTGTAGTGATTTTGGGGATGTTGTATACAGCGGGATGTTGTGTCGTGATTTGGGGATGTTGTGTAGTGATGTTGGGGATGTTGTATACAGCGGGATGTTGTGTAGTGATTTGGGGATGTTGTATACAGGGGGATGTGTAGTGATTTGGGGATGTTGTATACAGCGGGATGTTGTGTCGTGATTTGGGGATGTTGTGTAGTGATTTTGGGGATGTTGTATACAGCGGGATGTTGTGTAGTGATTTGGGGATGTTGTATAGTGATGTTGGGGATGTTGTATACAGCGGGATGTTGTGTAGTGATGTTGGGGATGTTGTATACAGCGGGATGTTGTGTAGTGATTTGGGGATGTTGTGTAGTGATGTTGGGGATGTTGTATACAGCGGCATGTTGTGTAGTGATTTGGGGATGTTGTATACAGGGGGACGTTGTGTAGTGACAGACCCCTCTTGTGTTCTGCAGTTTTGTACAGAGCTGAACCAGGCCACCCTACCCAGCGTCCGGAGGTGGAGTGGTCCCAGGGGGGCGTGGAAGTGCATCACGTCCGAGAAGCCAGCGAGGCAGTCCCAAAAGGTAGGACAACCCCACATGTCCTCTCTCCGTCTCTTAACTACAGAAGCATAGCGGGTGCCGTGTTACAGCTCACAATGTCCATCGCAACAGTCATGAGTGACCCTTATGAATTTTACGTAAGATATATCAGCTTGGAATGTTTTTGGCTTTTGCAGTCTGGAGACAGACCCTTGAGTAACACACACAAATTTGGTCAAAACTCAAGTCACTGATGTAGGTGTTTCTGTTTGCTTTTCAACAGCCAACTTAGACTTGGGAAATAAGGCGTGTGAACTGAGCATGCTCATTTTTTATTAGCCAATCATCATGTTAAATTAAGAGCTGAATTACAGCAGCCCTCCATGATTCACCTTTGTGTAAAAAACTGTAATAACGTTTGCTGTACAGAGATAAGATCATTTTTGTAAACTATGTGCGCATGCGTGTGTGAGAGTGTGCGTGTGTGTGTTTATGTGAGAGTGCGTGCGTGTGTGTGTGTTTATGTGAGAGTGCGTGTGGGTGGGTGTGTGTGTGTGTGTGTGCGCGTGTGTGTGCGTGTGTGTGTGTTTATGTGAGAGTGTGCGTGTGTGTGTTTATGTGAGAGTGCGTGTGTGTGTGTGTGTGTGTGTGTGTGTGCGTGTGTGTGTTTATCTGAGAGTGCGTGTGTGTGTGTGTGTGTGTGTGTGTTTATGTGTGTGTGTGTTTATGTGTGTGTGTGTGTGTGTTTATGTGAGAGTGTGTGTGTGTGCGTGTGTGTGTGCGTCTGTGTTTATGTGTGTGTGTGTGTGTGTGTTTATCTGAGAGTGCGTGTGTGTGTGTGTGCGTGTGTGTGTGTGTGTGCGTGTGTGTGTGCGTGTGTGTGTGCGTGTGTGCGTGTGTGTGTGCGTCTGTGTTTATGTGTGTGTGTGTGTGTGTGTGTTTATCTGAGAGTGCGTGTGTGTGTGTGTGTGTGTGTGCGTGTGTGTGTGTGTGTGCGTGTGTGTGTGTGTGTGTGCGTGTGTGTGTGTGTGTGTGCGTGTGTGTGTGTGTGTTTATGTGTGTGTGTGTGTGTGTGTGTGTGTAAGTGTGTGTGTGAGGATGGCAGGCCTCGGAGGTTATAGGAGGTCATTATCAGAAGGTAGGTTTCTCTGCAGGACGTGTGAGTCTGGGAGTCTCCCCACTCAGGCTTTTGTGTACAATCCCAGGAAACTCAAACAACTTGTGATCTCCACACCTCATGTTTAAACTCCCCAGTGCTGTTTACACAGAGATTAAACCCCCCCTGGCCGGCTGTGTTATGCAATTGTGTGTGTGACTCTGGCACAGGGTGCTGTTATTAGTCTGTGTATTCAGTGTTTGCGCCGATATTAACTTGTATAACTTCATTCTGTTCTCCTGCCAGTAAAGGCCAGTCATATCAAAGCTTTTTTTTTCACTAAAGCTTATCAGCCTAAGGTTTTTTTTTATTAACTTTTAAAAAAAATAATTATTTGGAAATCACACTGCTGATTATTTAATTTATTTTTTCATGGGAAAATGAGCTGGAGCAAAGCTCTTCCCGTGACTTCCACAGGATGATTATCACCTGCCTCGTTCAGTTTGCTAATTTGTGGGATATTTTATTGTGCAGCATATTCTCATGCATGTGCAAACAGCGTGAGACATAGATGCACAAGATATTCCGAGGCTGCTGATTGGCTCCTCGTAACGGCACAGGGACCCAATCAGTGACTGGCAGCTTTACGCCTTATCCTGTGTGATTGGAGCCTTGTGCAATGCGCCTGGAGCACTGCTAGGCACAGGCCTGTCTGACGAGGGTTCAATGTCCGTCTGTCTGTCTGCATGTCTGGTTGCTGTACTTCCTGTCCCTCTCCGAACCACTTCCTGTTTCCATTCCTCCGTAGGCAGCGCAGTTTTCCGGGTTCCTGTGGGACAGTAGCTCCGGGATCGAGCTGAGGGACGCCGGCCTCCTGGGGAGTCCCGTCACCAATGGCAACGGGAAGCCCGCCCTCCCCAAGCCTTTCCTTGCTCGTTTCAATGTAGGTGTGGAGCGTGCGGCCGATTTAAGATAATAATTATTAAAAAACACTTTTTGGTTTGTAGATGAGTGACAGTAATGCTGTTGGCTGGGCAACGGCGCTTAAATGAGTCATAAACACTCCCGCCTCCCGGGTGAAATCACATGACTAATCACGCAGCGTTTTACCCAGCTGTCAATCAAATCCAAACGAATCAATCCCTGACTGTGCTGGTCTGGTTTGTAGCTGGAGTTCTGCAAGAAAAGCGTGTGATTGGTCATCACCCAGGGAGGGAGGGAGGGGCTTATGGTGGCCTCATGGCTCAATAGCGACCCCTCTGGTCAGTTGGGCGACTGCAGTCTGCATGTGACCACGGAGTAAAAACAAGCGGTGTGGTCTTTTTTCATACATTTTTTATTTTTATTTTTTTTGCCAATGAACAGATTGGGTCATTGGAGGTGAAGGTTGCAAATGTCCATCTGAATGGTCTGCTGTCGCCATCGGAATCGTCCAATGGGAAGAGTCGCCATGGTGACCGTATCGGCGCGCGCCTCACAGAGGACATGCAGGAAACGCTAAAAGGTCAGGCCAAGGTCACCCCCTGGGGCTTCAGCAGGAGGGGGCGGGGACTGAGGAGGCCTGGGAAATTACTCTGATTGGCTGTTAACGACTACTACTACTACTGTTATAGGTCACGGGCAGTGTTTGGGGCTGGGCTTGGGCTCACTTTCGGGACGATAGGTGGGATTTAAAGCTGAAAATGGCTCTGATAGGCTGACTATGGAGAAGAGGGAGGGGTTTGGCACTGGAAATGGCTCTGGTTGGCTGCTGTGGATAAGGGGGTGGGGTTTGGTGCTGGAAATGGCTCTGATTGGCTGCTGTGGTACTGCAGGGGAGAAGGCCCTGTTGTTGCTGGGGGATTTTGGGCTGCCCTCGGACAGCGGGGAGCTGGACGTCCTGCGGAAGGAAAAACTGGCTCCCCTGGTGCCCCCCACCTTGTACACCAACATCAGCACCCGCTCCCCACAGGGGTCCTCCTCACTGGACAACATCTGGGTCAGCCGCGCCCTCAAAAAGATTCACTCAGGTAGGGCTGGGTCAGCCGCGCCCTCAAAAAGATTCTCTCAGGTAGAGCTGGGCTAGACACACCCTCAAAAAGATTCACTCACGTAGAGCTGGGCTAGATACGCCCTCAAAAAGATTTGAGTCCACGAGTCTGTGAGTCCAGAGAATGGGATTCAGCCGCAGGGTATTGGTCTAGAACTCGCCCCTTCATATCAAATTTTGCAAACTTATTTATGATAACTTATAATATAATTATGATATATACTGTATGTTGCGTGACACACACACACACACACACACACACACATACAGATACGCACCCACACACACACACACTCTCACACACAGTTTGTTTTGCGCTGTACAGAGCTGTGTTTGTCGCCCTCTCCAGGCCACTGTTGGGTAGTGAGGGAAGGTCTGACCAATCCCTGGATCCCAGACAACTGGTCGTGGGGCGGAGTTGCTTCTGACCACTGCCCCGTCGTTGCGGAATTCTACACCGACGTGGTTGCCAAGGAGATGAGCCGGACCGGGAACGGGGTCACCGTGGTGGAGCGTGGTGAGAGCCCGTCCAAAAACGAGCGGTAATGATGTCGCCACCACTGCCACGTGGGACAGTTGTCATGGAGATGACAGGAAGTGACATCACACAGGATCCTGTAATCTCCCCTCCCCCTCCCCCCTTTTTTGGGATGGAAGGATGTGGATTTACCCAGAAGTGAGGAGCACCAGGAATGCCTTTCTTCCGCCCTGTGTCCCTGCACACCAGAGACGAGCAAAACAATATTATTATTTTAATTTAAATAGAGATAAATATGAATATATGTGTACATAAGACAGATGCTGATATGTGCCAAATTAAACATTTTTAAGAGAACTGTCATGAAATTAAATAAAATGGAGATTGTCTTTGTGAAAGCTGAGCGCAGTCTGTTGATGTTTCAAACACACAACCCAAATAGTTTGGAAATGACCTCTTATGGGACAGGCCAATCAGATCGCTCATATAAGGGAAATCATTCATCGCTGCTGTCAGCATTGATATTCGTCTTTAAATCTGTTTGCCTAAATTAACAAAATACCGCAAGATGTCCAATAAGCCCGCAGTTTTCCACAGGATCTAAGAGATTCCGTTTTGAGACTCTCACATTTTAAACAATTCTTTTCTGTAACGGTTTAATTTTTTTTTGTTTTTCCTTGGAATGCTGGCGTGGCCTGAGCTGGATGTCGCACTCTGGTCATGTCACAAGGCCGGCACGTTGCCAGGATAAGCTCTGAAACCGACCGGCAACAACAAAAAGTGAAATTGCTTGTACCTGAAGTGCTCGAAAATGATTAGTGCGGCATTATGTAAGGCGTTATAAAACCAGGAATTTGGGAATTTTGGTGTGTGTGTGTGTGTGTGTGTGTGTGTGTGTGTGTGTGTGTGTGTGTGTGTGTGTGTGTGTGTGTGTGTGTGTGTGTGTGTGTGTGTGTGTGTGTGTGTGTGTGTGTGTGTGTGTGTGTGTGTGTGTGTGTGCACCCATTTTAGGAATGCAGAAAAGGGAGACGTTAGTGTTTGTAATGTGGCCACGAAACGATCATTGGTATTTCAGTAGGATCCAGGCTGCCTACCACAGCGCTCTGACGGCAGCAGGCAGACATCAGAAGGAAGGGCGCCCTCTCCTGGTCCCCTGCCTACAGTGCAGCCCCCTAAAATATCACAGTGGTATCGGTGACAAAGTAGAGAATTCGCAAGGGCCATGACTGAATATGATCCCTGTTCCCTGCCTCCTGTCCAACCAGACCCCTGGTTACTATGTGCCCTGTCCCCTCACTTTGCAAGCAGTGTGCGAAAGAAATCCTGCAAAACTCTTTACAAACTAGTGAGGAAGTAGTTTGCAATATGTCCCGCTCTTGTACTACAAGTTGTAGTTTTTACTTCCAGTTTACTTCCTGAAATTGTCGCATGAGTGCACAGTTCTGTGGATGAGTGTGCACCTAAATCCCCTCAACAAAACCCTGGAAATAAGGGGTTCATCCTGGGATTTTAAGTTCCCCATTCTGCACGGTGTGCGGGGGGCTTTGTCTCCTGTGACAGGAAGCTGGACGATCCACAGGTGGCAAAGTGCAGTCAGGACCTCTCTTCTGACGGGCGGGGAAGCGCCTCTTTCCCTGTCCTTTAGACTGGATCCAATTGGGTGCACTGCTGACGGCAGTTGCTTAGGCTAGCTTCCTGCGGCAGGGTGTGGGACCGGTTGCACTTGTTTGCACTTGTGTCTGTGGGTGTCCTTTAGGGAATGGCAGGAGAAGACTGTGGGAGTTGAGGGCTTAGGCATTATTGCTCACAGCAACATGTGAAGAGCGGAACAATTAATGATAGCACTGTATGTTATGACCGCTGTCAGTCCATGCAGGGGAACCTTATGGACAGGGTTTACCGTCCACGGGATTGCCAGTCTAAATAATCACATGAATATGGCAGACTTGTCCATAAGTGTCCAGGAACAGTATTTGGAGGGGCACCTACACTCTATAAAAGGGACTTAAACACAACATGGGCATGGTATTAGGTTAAAAGGTGGTGGTAGGAATGTGGGGGGGGGGGGGGGGGGGCGAGACAGAGACCGAGAGAGGCCGAGAGAGAGAGAGAGAAAGAGCAAAAGACATTAGGCAACATCCCGTCAGGGTGAAGGGATCATGTTGGGTCACGGCCACACTGTTATGTTGTGTGTTATACCTGGGGGAGCTGGAAGGTGAGGATGCAGTTGAAGAGGTCATCTGTGTAGGGCTCATTTATAGGGACACAATGGCCGTGTCCGAATCAGCACTCTTCCACACTGTTGAGTAGCCTTAGTGAGTATGTGAATCAGCACTCTTCCACACTGTTGAGTAGCCTTAGTGAGTATGTGAATCAGCACTCTTCCACACTGTTGAGTAGCCTTGGTGAGTATGTGAATCAGCACTCTTCCACACTGTTGAGTAGCCTTGGTGAGTATGTGAATCAGCACTCTTCCACACTGTTGAGTAGCCTTGGTGAGTATGTGAATCAGCACTCTTCCACACTGTTGAGTAGCCTTGGTGAGTATGTGAATCAGCACTCTTCCACACTGTTGAGTAGCCTTGGTGAGTATGTGAATCAGCACTCTTCCACACTGTTGAGTAGCCTTGGTGAGTATGTGAATCAGCACTCTTCCACACTGTTGAGTAGCCTTGGTGATTATGTGAATCAGCACTCTTCCACACTGTTGAGTAGCCTTAGTGAGTATGTGAATCAGCACTCTTCCACACTGTTGAGTAGCCTTGGTGAGTATGTGAATCAGCACTCTTCCACACTGTTGAGTAGCCTTAGTGAGTATGTGAATCAGCACTCTTCCACACTGTTGAGTAGCCTTGGTGATTATGTGAATCAGCACTCTTCCACACTGTTGAGTAGCCTTGGTGATTATGTGAATCAGCACTCTTCCACACTGTTGAGTAGCCTTGGTGAGTATGTGAATCAGCACTCTTCCGTCCTCCTTGGTCCTCCTTGGTCCTCCCCAGAGTGCTCTGGTCCTACATCCCCTCCCCTTTCCTCCTGGAAGCAGGTGACTGTAATGTTAGAGCGCCATGTGGTGGCCCTGGTCCTGATATTGCAGCTCTGTGCTCCTTTGACACAGAACTGCACAGGAACACGGAATACAGAACTGCACAGGATGGATCCAACGCACAAATGGAGGGTCTGACGTGTCTGAGTGTGTGCTCAAACTTCACAGGTTGAACGTCACATACAAGTTACTACAAATATGTTTTATTTCATAGTTTAAAAAAAAAGCAACAAATGTACAAAAACCAAAACGGTACAGAAGTGATCTTTTACAAAACTGTAAAATTTCAGAATGTGCAACAAGATCGACAGAAAGATCTGCAGTAGCTGGAAGGGTAAGCTCATTTCAATCAGGCAGGTTTACTGCTCCACAGGCCCAGGATGCATTGCAACATCAGGACGTGTTAGAGTACAGCACAAACTGTCCAAGCGTCTGCGGTTGGATTTACACAGGTCTCCAGAACTCTGAACAACAGGAGAACCATCAGGGCCATTTCATTTTACTGCAAGAAACTGGTTCTGTGGTACATATAACACACACACACACAAACTCTCCCCCTCCCTCTCTTAAACACACACACACACACAAACTCTCCCCCTCCATCTCTTAAACACACACACACACACACACACAAACTCTCCCCCTCCCTCTCTTAAACACACACACACACACAAACTCTCCCCCTCCCTCTCTTAAACACACACACACACACACACACGCCCACAGAGACGTTTGGGATAGGTACAGGTTTTGTTGAGGCTTCGTTTCCCGCTTTTTGCGAACGCGGCCACGGTTTTGTAAGACTAGCCACAGGAGCTGAACCATGCAGGAACACGTAAAGAATGCCAGCTTTGGGCTGGGGCCATTCTGAGCGCGCTCAGATGAGCTTTGGGCTGGGGCCGCTCTGAGCGCGCTCAGATGAGCTTTGGGCTGGGGCCATTCTGAGCGCGCTCAGATGAGCTTTGGGCTGGGGCCATTCTGAGCGCGCTCAGATGAGCTTTGGGCTGGGGCCGCACTGAGCGCGCTCAGATGAGCTTTGGGCTGGGGCCGCTCTGAGCGCGCTCAGATGAGCTTTGGGCTGGGGCCGTTCTGAGCGCGCTCAGATGAGCTTTGGGCTGGGGCCGTTCTGAGCGCGCTCAGATGAGCTTTGGGCTGGGGCCGTTCTGAGCGCGCTCAGATGAGCTTTGGGCTGGGGCCGTTCTGAGCGCGCTCAGATGAGCGCCTGCAGCTCCAGGTCGCTCAGCTGGTTCACCTCCATGATTCTCCGCAGGTGGCGGGCGTAGCGCTCTCGATCCCGCAGGAAGTGAGGTAAGCGAGTGTCCTCCAACACCGCAAAGTCCCTCAGCCGGTTCACGTCCTCGTATGACACCTTTGCGTGACACACACAGACACACGCTTTTTGCGGTCAAATGCAACACACACACACACACTGACACACCGCTGTTAGATACAACATACACACATACAGTACACACACACAGTCATGCTGTAGTCCAACAGGACACACAGATAGTCATGTCACAACTGAAGCCAGTGGTGTGGACAAACTGAATAGAACAGTTGACAACATTTCACATAGAGCATTTGACCCAGGTCACATGACCACCCACCTTCCCCAGGGACATGAGCAGCTGGAAGTCGATGGTGTCCCTGTAGCGCAGGAGCTTCAGAATTCCATCCAGGTACACCTGGTCCTTGCTGAAGCACCCTGACCACACAGGACAAAAGTCAAGAGTGACCACAACCATCTGTCAACCATTTTACAACCGTTTCACAACCATCTGTCAACTGGTTTATAACCAATTCTCAACCGTTTCATAGCCATTTCACAACCACGCACAGTAATAATGCAAAAAAGAATAATGTTCTTATTAATAGTATTATTATTGTGACTGTAAGTGTGGTGTAGTAGTTGTGCAGACGCGTGTAGGCGGGCTGTAAGTGTGGTGTAGTAGTTGTGCAGACGCGTGTAGGCGGGCTGTAAGTGTGGTGTAGTAGTTGTGCAGACGCGTGTAGGCGGGCTGTAAGTGTGGTGTAGTAGTTGTGCAGACGCGTGTAGGCGGGCTGTAAGTGTGGTGTAGTAGTTGTGCAGACGCGTGTAGGCGGGCTGTAAGTGTGGTGTAGTAGTTGTGCAGACGCGTGTAGGCGGGTCAGCGCTCGTTACCGGGCCGGGCGGTGTTAGCCTGGCCCCTCTTGGCCCGGATGCAGTAATCCCAGCGGGTGTTGGGGTTGTTGACGAAGCGCTCCAGGTCCTGGAAGAGGTCGGCGAAGGCGAGGTGGCCGGCCTGGTGCACGGTGTAATACAGCAGAGCAGCGCGCCACAGTGTGGGGTCCTTCCTGTACAGGACGCTGTGCAGGCTGGCCAGGCCCTCCTCGGTGGGGTTGTGGGGCCGCAGGTCCAGGGTCCGGCGGGCCGAGGCGCTGGCCCACAGCTGCTGACTGTTGTTGATCCCCCGGAAGTAGTGGGTGCCTGGGGGGGGAGGCAGGACGGACGTGAGACGTGAGACGTGAGTGAGACACGTGCGAGACAGACTTGAGACAGGTGAAGAGTGGGATGTGGTGCTGCGATGCGGTGGGCGTGCTACAGGGGGCGCTGTGGGTACCGATCTCATGCCTCAGCATGCCTTCGAGCCAGAACTCGCGGGCGGTGGAGACGTTGATGGTCAGAGTGGAGCGGGTGCTCATCACTGTAATGCAGGCTCTGGAGAGGAGATCATCTGATAGGTGCACTATGATCTGCAGGGGGAGGGGCAGAGTGTGTGCTCAAACAACATCATAACCCTCATACCCCCTTCAAATGAATCCATAAACACCCCCCAGCAAACGCACACACTCATGCACACACACACGCACACTCTCACGCGCACACACACACACACACACGCACACACGCACACACGCACACACACACACTCACGCTCGCACGCACGCACACACACACACACACACGCGCGCGCGCACACACACACCCATGCACGCACACACAGACACACACTCCACACACACACACACACACACACACACACACACACACACACACACACACACACACACACACACGCACACACAGTACCCTCCTCACCTCTCCCACACACCCCTCCTTCTCCATGTACTTCTTGACTTGACTCTTGATTCTGTTTTTTGGGAGAAGGCTCCCCCCGGTGGCCAACTCAAACTTTTCATAGCTTCCGTACTTATGCAGGGCCTGCTCCAAGATCCGCACTGCCTGGAGCACAGGGAGGAGCCTGTTACCATGGTAACCACATCTGAGGGAGGGGCCCATGGTCCAGGTCAACCTGTGCTCAGTATTATCCGTGCTGTAAACCTGTGTATTAACAATGTTGTGATCCTCTGTCTTACCTGTGCCATGCACCTGTGTCATAAACCTGTGCATTAACTGTGCTATAGACCCATATATTACCTGTGCTAATAAACCTGTTTCAGTTGAGCTATACACCTGTGTGTTACCTGTGCTATAAACCTGTTCAGTTGTGCTACAAACCCATGTATTACTTGTGCTATAAAGTTGTGTATTAGCTGTGCTATATACCTGCACATTACCTGTGTGAGGAAGCGATCAGAGGCTGTGTTGTAGCGCTCCAGCACAGCTGGTGAGACCGGGTGACTGTACTCAAACCTCGGGTTGTAGGTGAAGTCGGACAGGAAGAACTTGGTCTTCTCCCTCTCCAGGTTGGAGGGCTTCACGGCGGCGAAGACGCAGGGCTTCCTGTTACCGCTCTCTGCCTTGTTCGCAACGCCTCCCTCGGCCAACAGGGGGAGGTCCACGCAGAGCGCCGGGAGGCGGGTTGCCAGGTCTACAGAGATTCCCGTCACTGTCAGGCCGTTGCTACCGCTTGGCCTGAAGGTGGGGTCAGAGCCACAACTGGCACTCCTGAGCAGGGATTGTGCAGCCCTCCTCAGCTTTTTTGGGGAGGTACACATGGGGATCATGGCGCTACCCCTGCACCCTATATCCACTCCTCCCTCCAACTCCTCCTCCTCCTCCTCCTCCTCCTCCTCCCTCACTCCCATCTCCGTGCTCAGCAGGGGTGTGTTGTAGCAGCCGGTTCCCGTGGTGAGGAGGTCCAGCAACGCGCAGCTGGTAGGCTCCTTCACCAGGAACACCTGGCGCGAGCTGCACGGCCTCTCCATCGCGCCGCGCGGCTCCTCGCGCTGCTCCAGTTATGCCTAGAGGGGGCACGTTTCTGAAATGCGTGAAGAGAGAGAGAGAGAGAGAGAGAGATTCTCGGAGGGGAGAGGGGGTTGGAGATGAATTCAAAAATTCGAATTTCCAAATTCAAATACCTATGAACGGTTTTACAGGCATGACAAACACTTCAATGTATCGTAGGGACTACCCTAACAACGTAGGTCTGCATAATGACGGCACAATAGCAAGTCATTATCATAAGTAAAAAATAATAAGTCGTGTAACAGTAGGCTCATACTGACAGATCAGGACTTACAGAATGGGCGAGTTTTTATTTCAGTGTCAGCAGTAAGTGCTGTGTTTATTTTTAATATAGTTATGTCCACATAGTTATTTCCAGATTATTCGTGTAACCCCGCGCACATTAACAGCGATCTCCAAGTTGCTGCTCAATCGGCTTGTCTCTTGGCTACGCGAACGCCTGTAACTTACAGTGCTAATACAATGCCATGGCTTAACCGTGGAACACCATGCTATATTTCTAAAATACATCCAATTAGAGACAAAGGTAATCCTTTGTTAATTTACTTAGGTAGACATATAGGAAAATATTGATAATAGTATATGTACCTACCCGTTACTTTTATTAATTCGAACATTAATTTCGGTTCCCACGGAACAATCTTCACACGTACAAGATAGCGTAAGAAACAGAGAGGTAACATTAGCTAATTTAGCTAGATGTGCTTTGAGAGAGCGTGAACGTAAAACAGAAAATAATCAGTTTTGCTAGCTAGTACTTATTCTCTAGATGATGCTATTGTGAACCGGTCATCTTAAACGGAGAGCGCTAAGTTAGCTAGCGATGGAATTGTGCACTTTGCGTTGAAGCCTATGTGCCTATGGGATATACGCGTCCGCCGTTGCCGAGGCAATCGTAATGACGTCACAGTCCCATTCGGAGTGCGAAAAAATTAAAATATTTATTGGTGGCATGCAAAGTCCTTACTGGAAATGACCATTCTCCCTAGCAGGAAGGGCACGTAGCCTACCTCTTTGAGAAAGAGCTCGACTTTAACAAATAGAGATCAAGCTACACAAGGATTTACATGTAACATTCGGTAAAAGTATACAACTTCTTGATGATAAAACCTCCAAATCAGGACGATTGTGGCTACCAATGACATGAGCCAACATACAATTTGAGTGCTGATAAAAACCTTGCTCTGACTAATAACACAGCTGTGTAGCTGGCTTTTGGCCCTGTTTAGAGGCATAAAGTACTTTGAAATTGATGCATAGTTGGGATATGTAAGCAAATTCTTATTGCTAAGAGTGTATTCCCTGCTCATTGATCAATGTTCCTTAAGGGGAAAAAAGTGCACAAGAATAAATAAAAAATAATAGTGGAGTGTGAACTGCATTTATGTGTGTGTGTGTTTTGCCAGCCCTAGACTACTATGTGTTTATCTGCACTCTGAAAGGGATGCTTGTTAAAGAAAAGCAAATGTACAGTAGGCAATAGGCATTACCCACATTTTGTATAATGTTACATTACAAACCCAGATAAGCACATAACTTCATATGCAATAAAAAGACATGTAGTTTAGATCAGATTGTGAAAGTGAAAATGTTAAGAAAAAAATGATTAAAATAAATGTGTTTTTGGGCAAAGGGCTATATTCTAGCCTCACAATTGTAATGTGTATATTAAAAACATCAGGCTCATGGAATAAGAAGTGTGTTGAATACCTGGCTGTGGAAAAGCTATGACTCATAAGATCACACTTCATATTTTCAAGCATGTTTGTGCATTTTCAATTTAAGACTGGGCAAAATTCAGCTTGCATCAGAAACAAATACAGTACACATCATATGCTTTTAATAGCATCGACTCTTACACAAAATGTCTGTTGTTGTTTATTTCTTTAAAGGAGATCAGATCCATATCCATATTTCAGGAATATATTTGTATATCCATGATAGTATGAAACTTAGTGACAATTTATAGTTTCTATGGACTGAAGAAATCATTTAATAATGTGAAACTCTCCTTCGTGAGACGTACGTGTTTACACACGTTGCTATGATAGCAATAATATCGAGAATACATTGAAAAAAAGTTAGCTCACTGACCGACTGTTGCAGCTATATTTGCCAATTAGCTGTTTTTGTCCGGTCAAATGTATTGTTGATTTTAAACATAAAAAGCTGTCAACTTGCAACTAAAAGTATCGCATGAAGAAGACTATGAAGATTAAAAAAACTGCGGACTTTCCAACATAAATGTTGACAAAAAAAGTTATTCACACAAAACTGAATTTATTTCAGATCACGTGCACATAAACTGTTTACTGTTAGCATGACCAAATCAGAAAAGTGGGAGGGCAGTAGATATTTCATGCCGTCATTTCATTGGCTACTCCATCTGATAATAACTTTGTCACGTGACCACTCCCCTGGCGCCTGCGCAATGAACAGCAGCGCTGAAATTCAAATTTGAACAGATGTTTGCCTGGAACAGGGAGGGGAAACAACGCCTCGGCTCGCCTGGAGAAGTGAGACGAACACGGTGGTCCTCCACGTCCAAATATTAGTCGGGAATGGATCCATTTACTGAGGTGAGTTTTGTTTAATTATATTTATGTTAGTTAGGTAACATTAGTGGGATTGAAAAATTGTTATTTTTTTTATTCCCTTGCCGCGCAGTCACGTTGTAGCTCGCTAGCATTCACTAGCTAGCGTTAACTTAAACATACTCCGCATTTGAGAACCCAATCCAGCTAAGTTATGTATTTTCCTACGTTATGCGTTATAGTCTGACCGTTATGAATACATACACTACTTTATTGAGGTGTTAGGAAATATTTTGTCTTGGTACTGAATTTGTGTTGATCCCTGTGAAAGTAGTAACGTTAGCCCGAGTGTGCTAGCCTTTGCTAGTAAGCAATCTTCCGTAAGGCGTTTGCTTGCAATGTTAGCTGCCTAAGTACAAAATGAACATTGCTGGTCCGTAAACATTGTCGCCCGGAAGTTATAGGAAAACGTATTTTCAAGCTAACGGTAGCTATCTACGTTACCCATCTTATACTTGTACGTTAAACGTAACATTAACTTATGATTAATTTGCCTGTCCGACGATGGAGTTAACTAAAGTAACTTAACAAAAAGTCCACTTTTATCCAACCGCCATGTTGTTGATTTGCATGAGCAGTCATTGAGCTGTGCGCTCTGGCTCTGGCTCTGGCTCTGGCTCTAACGTTAGCTATCAAGCTGAAAAGCTAGCTAGTAATTGGGTATTCCCATGGGGAGTTTCACATCAGTGGGTCACAACTTCCTCCCTAACGGATCCAATCAGCGCCAGATTGTTGACTATCGACAAAAAAAAATGCTTCAACGTGCATAAGTTAGCTGGTGGAGTCCAGAAGCCCCAAAGTGTTTCCATAATAGGTAGTGAACACCCACAGCTGAATCTGGGAACCGCGCCAGCTGTAGAAATATGTTAGAAACATGCGATGACAAGATGGATATTTGAATGCCCTTCAGATAATGACGTGGAAAAGGCAAGCGCTGCATTCTCCCTAAGGATTTAGATGCAATATCGTTGGTTATCATTTCTCCATTGCATAAATTAACTTATTCTCAAAAAGACTTGTCTCAGCCAGCTATCCATCTCGATGTCATGGATGTTAGATCAAATATCTATGTATATCCATTACATCTTTGGGTTCGATTTTCACGTTTAGGAACTGTAGGTTCATCAACAAATGTGTTGGCTGTCACACACTGCATATAGGTGGTGGACCTAGCAGCACCTCGTTATGGATTTGTCTTAGGATGTGTGTCCCTGCAGAATCAGTCGCACGGCTAACATTTATTCATCTGCTCTGCCTATGAACTTGGATATTCTGGTTTAAAACAATATTTTTTTTGTAATGGGTTATTTTGCTGCTTGAACTCCAGTCAGCCGCGCTCCCAATGGGCCCTTGGGAAAAAGCGTCTCGCGCAGCCGGTAGAATTAAGAGTTTTAGGGACATGACGTCACCACGCTGTGACACCCACACCTCAAACTGAAAATTCCACACTGCCTTGTAAACCAGCCGGCACGCCTGCGCACAAATCTGGAATGTCCTTTTTTCCCCCCTCTTTCCACCACCTCCAAGCGCCGCCGTAAATCTGAGCTGCTGTGTGTAGACTCACTGGCAGATGTTTTTATTTGAAAGGAGAGCAAGGCATGCTGGTCCCATTTTCTACCAAGTGTGCATATTCCTGTACATTCTGTAGCTTAATTTGGACAATTGTAATGGGAATGCTATGTCACACTGCATTTACAAAGCTATTGTGGCTGAATTTAACTGTGACGCAAGACTGACATTGGCTGAACCTATCTGAATACATTTGAGCAGTTATTTACAGTAGGACTCGCACAGCCCTGCTCCTGGACATCCCCAGGGTCTACGGCCTCACTTTTCCTCAGCATTAAAGTAGTCCTTGATTACACGGGTAACTCCCCTAACTTGCCTTCTGGGATCTCCGCTGGACTGATTCCAGGGTGAAGATAAAAACCAGCTGACCCAGTCGCCCTCCAGCACCAGGCTTGGGAAGACCTGATTTACAGCATTTTGAAGTGTAGCTTTATTGTGGTGAATGCTACCTTTTAGTCATGGGATTGTGTTTGGGCAATAAGGTTAAGTGCATATGTTATAAGCTACAAGGATAGGTGCATGGTACTTTCATAGTCTGCTGTTATAACTCCAGTGTGAATTGCAAGGCTGCTGTCTATCAGAATTCTATATGTTTTTAATGTGAATATATTTATGTGTTTTTGTTGCTATTGTGAGTTTAATTGACCTCCCTCTGTTTGCTCAAACTGATGTTACCCTGGACGGATGAAGTAACTATTATATTCATGGCATGAAATTAACTTTCACCCCCTGGCCAGAGTGGCTTGTGGATTCTAAAAATCAGTATTTTTCTAGCCACATTACCTTTTACAATCTAAAACAACCTGGTTGGTTACCTGCTAAAGTGGCTGCTAGAGTAGAGAATCTTACCAGCCACAACCACACTTTCCCAGCCTTTGGTTGGTGGCATGTGTTAATTCCGCACCCTGATTATATTTCTGTTTCAGTGGATTGTGTGGGTTTTTTTTTTTTTCCTTCTGTGGGGTAGAAACTTCTGGAGCGTACGCGGGCCCGCAGGGAGAACCTGCAGAAGAAGATGGCGGAGCGCCCGACGCCCGCCAGCCGGCAGATGGCCAAGAGGGCGAGAGAGCCGCTGGTGGAGGCGAACGGGACGAGCGAGGTGGTGGCGGACAGCGGTGAGCTCTTTATGTCCAGTGGGGGGGCGCTGTGCTTTATGTCCAGTTGGGGGCGCTGTGCTAAAGCGCCGGGGCTGCATGTCGTCCTGACCGCTAAGTCACTACATTTAGAGAGTTTTGCCTACTTAACTTTCTCATCCAATGTACTCAACAAGCATACTCAATAGTATGGAAGGGCTCTGATTCGGACACAGCCATCGGGGTTATTTGACAAAGCGGGATTACTGAGTTAGCTGGATAACTGCACTGAGTAAAACCTGGAACCCTCTCAAATCTGGAACATGGACTCAAGTAAAAAGCTGTTCCTGGTTTTACTCAGTGCAGTTATCCAGCTAACTCAGTGCAGTTATCCAGCTAACTCAGTAATCCTGCTTTGTGGAATACCCCCTGGTTTTTTCTTCCATCTGTAATTGTAACCTCCGGACAAGCTGTTATGTAATTATTCTTAATTGGCTGCCCGTCTGTCCCCTCCCACAGCCCCGCCCACCCCCAAGCCGTCCCCTTCTAAGCGCAGGTGCTCGTCTGAAAATGACCGCCCGGTCGCTGGGGCGGAGAACCGGGAGCCGGTGGTTGCCATGCCAATCGGACCCCTGACAGACAAGAAGCCCCCAATGGGGCCTGTGACTCTACGCTCTGCTTCCTCACTGGAGCGACAGGCTCTTCGTCCCGCCCCTTCAGTGGAGAGGGAGGCGGTTTGCCCCGCCCCTTCAGTGGAGAGGGAGGCGGTTCGCCCCGCCCCTTCAGTGGAGAGGGAGGCGGTTCGTCCCGCCCCTTCAGTGGAGAGGGAGGCGGTTCGTCCCGCCCCTTCAGTGGAGAGGGAGGCGGTTCGTCCCGCCCCTTCAGTGGAGAGGGAGGCGGTTCGTCCCGCCCCTTCAGTGGAGAGGGAGGCGGTTCGTCCTGCCCCTTCAGTGGAGAGGGAGGCGGTTCGTCCCGCCCCTTCAGTGGAGAGGGAGGCGGTTCGTCCCGCCCCTGAGATGGACCTAAGCACAGATGCTGGCCCCACCCCATCCAGCATGAAGTCCCGCCTGCAGAGACTGGCTGCGCAGAGACAGCACTGGGGCAATGATGGTACAATAGGGCAGTCTCTCTCACACAGCACTGGGGCACTGATGGTACAATAGGGCAGTCTCTCACAGCACTGGGGCACTGATGGTACAATAGGGCAGTCTCTCACACAGCACTGGGGCACTGATGGTGCAATAGGGCAGTCTCTCTCTCACAGCACTGGGGCACTGATGGTGCAATAGGGCAGTCTCTCTCACACAGCACTGGGGCACTGATGGTGCAATAGGGCAGTCTCTCTCACACAGCACTGGGGCACTGATGGTGCAATAGGGCAGTCTCTCTCACAGCACTGGGGCACTGATGGGACAATAGGGCTGTCTCTCTCACACAGCACTGGGGCACTGATGGTGCAATAGGGCAGTCTCTCTCACACAGCACTGGGGCACTGATGGTGCAATAGGGCAGTCTCTCTCACAGCACTGGGGCACTGATGGTACAATAGGGCAGTCTCTCTCACAGCACTGGGGCACTGATGGTGCAATAGGGCAGTCTCTCTCACACAGCACTGGGGCACTGATGGTGCAATAGGCAGTCTCTTACACAGCACTGGGGCACTGATGGTACAATAGGGCAGTCTCTCACACAGCACTGGGGCACTGATGGTACAATAGGGCAGTCTCTCACACAGCACTGGGGCACTGATGGTGCAATAGGGCAGTCTCTCACACAGCACTGGGGCACTGATGGTGCAATAGGGCAGTCTCTCACACAGCACTGGGGCACTGATGGTGCAATAGGGCAGTCTCTCACACAGCACTGGGGCACTGATGGTACAATAGGGCAGTCTCTCACACAGCACTGGGGCACTGATGGTGCAATAGGGCAGTCTCTCACACAGCACTGGGACACTGATGGTGCAATAGGAAAATATAATGTGAATTTTGGGGTTCCCTGTAGGTCCTGCTGATGGTGCGATAGACAGCACCCCTGTCCCGCTCTCGCCCGTGAAGACACACAGGCAGGAAGCAGTCACAGCCGCCTCTGCTGACCCCGCCCCCGTCTCTACGGAGGCGCCTGTCGGGAGGCGGGGCCGGCTGGCCAACCTCGCGGCCGTGATTGGCTCCTGGGAGGATGACCTCATCCCTTCCGGCCGAGACAATGCACAAGTGCAGCCTGGTACCGTCTGTGCTCCCTCTCCCGCCGCCGCCGCCAAACCCAGCTCCGCGCCCCGACCCCCGCACGCCAACAAGACCATCCCCTCTGTGCGCCAGGTGGGCACCGCAAGGACCCCCGCTGCCCCCCCCCTGCTGACAGGGACCAGGCTCCTGCAGAGACACGCCGAAAACGGCTGTTTACTCAGAACAGCTGCTCTGTGTGTGTCTGTGTGTGTCTCCTGGGTGTGTGTGTGTGTGTGTGTGTGTGTCTGTGTCTGTTTTGATCCCATGTTTGTTCTTGGATTTTGTGCAGTGTAGTTCCTGAGCTGGGGGCTATTTTCACAAAGCCCGATTAAGGAGTTAGCCAGCTAAACTCTGTAAATATTTTTTTAAGTAATCCAGGGTCTCATCTAATCGGATGTCATCAAATTCAAGATATTGACAAAAGTTAGCTGGCTAACTCCTTAATCCCGTTTTGTGAAGTAGCCCTCTTTTCCTCTGTGTGGCGTTAGTGTTTTGTTTGGCGGGGTGGGGGCTAATTTTGGCTAATTTTTTCCTCTGGTCTGCAGGCACCCCAGTCCCCTGTGAGGTCAGCCAGGGCGGAGCTACCTCAGCCCAGGTGCGCCCCCCAGGTTGGGGCAGGCGTGTCCTCTAGCCCCCAGAAGAGCTTCCTGTCCGGTGGCCCTGCCACACTGCATTCTGGGAGGGCCCAAGCCAACAGCCCACAGAAAGCGGGTCTCACGCCAGCTTCTGTGTCCCAGACTCCCCCAAAAAGCCAGTCGCCTGCCAGGCAGCTGGACTCTGTACCCCGAGACCGACCCAGCCCCACCAAACCCCAGCACTTCACCAAGCCTGTTGCCTCGGCGACCGCCACACCCCTGCAAAAAGGCGGTGCCGGAACCCCAGGTGAGTCGCTGCTGCTCACTCTTAAAGCTGTCCTCCATGCAATATTGGTCGCAACATCTGTGAAGACACTTCTTATTGGTTGACAAGCAAGGGTGGCAGTATCCTATTGGTTGATGAGTAAAGGAAGGGTAGTGCTATTGGTTGATAAAGAAAAGATGGTGGTACTGATGGCTCAAGGTTCAAAGGTTGAAATTCCAAGCTCACTCAGAGCACTGGAGTCCAGTGGATATTTCATGACAAGGAGTGATTGAGTTGGATCACAACATAAAGACAATAAAGGATGTTTCCCCCAAAGTGATGACTGTTCTCCTTGTCCTATTTGAGGAGGGCAGAGGTCATCTGCTTGGTTTGCTGCCAGCATGTTTCATTAATATGAAGCTCTTTCCAAACACGCAGTCTGTGTCGGGGATAACCTATGGGCCCCAAACATAGTGCATCATGGGAAATGTCCCTCACGCTGCCCCCCCCCTCCTCTTCTCCGCAGGGGTGAAGTCCTTCCTGGAGCGTTTTGGGGAGCGGTGCCAGGAGCACTCCTCCAAAAACTCTCCCGCCCCCGCCAACGGCACGCCCGCGGCGACCCCCGGCACCCGGCTGGTGCAGGAACGTCTGCGCAACGTCCAGGTCGTCACGGCGACCGCTGACCTGGCCCTGCAGCAGAAACAGGTACTCTAGCGAAAGGCTCGCTTTCGAACGTTCGGCGCGCGTGTGCGTTTCAGGAAATCTTACGCCGTCGCTATTTTCAGGAGCGGGAGAGAGAGCTCGCCCAAATCCGGAACCGTTTCCAGAAGGGCAACGTGTGGAAGAACCCAGGCAGAGACGCCGGGGTTAAGGTTCGTAGGGCTGAGATTCATAGCTGTGCTATGCTAAGCCATGCTAGCTATCTGATATGAGATTGGGACAGAGGGTGTAGCTATGCTAAGCCATGCTAGCCATCTGATATGAGATTGGGACAGAGAGTGTAGCTATGCTAAACTGTGCTAGCAGTCCGATATGACATTGGGACAGTGTAGCTGTGCTAGCTATCTGATATGAGATTGGGACAGAGAGTGTAGCTATGCTAAGCTGTGCTAGGTATCTGATATGAGATTGGGACAGAGAGTGTAGCTATGCTAAGCTGTGCTAGGTATCTGATATGAGATTGGGACAGAGAGTGTAGCTATGCTAAGCTGTGCTAGCTATCTGATATGAGATTGGGACAGAGAGTGTAGCTATGCTAAGCTGTGCTAGGTATCTGATATGAGATTGGGACAGAGAGTGTAGCTATGCTAAGCTGTGCTAGCTATCTGATATGAGATTGGGACAGAGCGTGTAGCTATGCTAAACTGTGCTAGCAGTCCGATATGACATTGGGACAGAGTGTAGCTGTGCTAGGTATCTGATATGAGATTGGGACAGAGAGTGTAGCTATGCTAAGATGTGCTAGGTATCTGATATGAGATTGGGACAGAGAGTGTAGCTATGCTAAGCTGTGCTAGGTATCTGATATGAGATTGGGACAGAGAGTGTAGCTATGCTAAACTGTGCTAGGTATCTGATATGAGATTGGGACAGAGAGTGTAGCTATGCTAAACTGTGCTAGGTATCTGATATGAGATTGGGACAGAGAGTGTAGCTATGCTAAGCTGTGCTAAATGTCTCTACCCCTGTAGGAGCAGCCTTCAGCAGGGAACAAGACTGTGGAGTCACAGGTTGAGGAGGAACCCACAGCGCCTCCTGTGGACACAAGTACTGCCTCTAAATCCAGCCCTAAAGGTGCACCATCCTTTTTATTCATAGCCCTACGTAAGATAAATTAATAATGAGAACAGAGCATTCAGCCCAACAATGTTTGCCATTTTCCTGCCGTTTACCTAAAAACTAGATGGTATCCAGCACCGTATCAAGCCTGGTCTTGAAAACAGCCAGAGTTTGTGCCTCTACTCTAGCTCTACCTCACACTGTTTTAAAGTGACATAATCGCAATTGCTTACACGGCAGTATAACCGCAGTACAAACTCACCTGATACTCCGTTCTCCTTTACTCATTTTAATCAGCTTCTCTTTCAGAAGCACCTCGCACTTTGGAGATAGCAGAGTTTTCAATGGAGAAGAGGTCTGAAGAATCCAGCGATGAGGATGATGGGGAGGGAGAGGTGCATGCTGGTATGTGTAGTCCGGTCTCCCTTAGACATTAGTGTTCAGGCTAATCTGGTTTGAACATGTCGAAGTTCAGTAGACCATGGGTGCGTCCCAATACTTGAAAAATGCATTCTTCTTTCCTCCACTACCACCTCCTCTCCTCCGTGCCCCGGAAACCGATCTTTGTGTCCTAATCTAATGTTGCTGATTACATATTAATGGTTACATATTAATTAATGTCTAAACACAAGCCGCAATGTCAGGTACAGTATCCCGCAAGGGCCGGTGTGGGTGCAGGCTTTTGTTCCAACCAAGCAGTTACACACCTGATTCTACTAATCAATCACTAGAGTCTTTGCTAAGGACCTTGATTAGTAGAATCAGGTGTGTAACTGCTTGGTTGGAACAAAAGCCTGCACCCACACTGGCCCTTACGGGATAAGGTTGAAGACCCCTGCTGTACATGCAACTACTTGTACTTGAAATGTACAGGCAGTTTTGCAAACTTCTGGGTAGGAGACGAGTGAAGGAAAGGAGGTGAGGAGTGAAAAATATTGGGACGCATCCCTGGTATAGGCTGGGATTCTGATGGTTTGACGGCTGTGATTGGCTGTTGACCACCACTCTGTGGCAACCATTATCTAAGTGAACCGATCCCCTCCAGTTGCAGCTGGCGAGGTTGTGCGCGAGATTGAGATGAACGTGGATGAGCAGAACAGTTCTGAGGTCATTAACCAGCTGTTTGAGGGAGTCCTCGGAGAGAGCAAAGAACAGAGGACTGATGATGAAGATGAGGAGGGGGAGGAAGATGCCCTGAACATCTCCTCCATGTCCCTCCTGGCTCCACTGGCTGAGACTGTCGCTGCTGTGGTGAGGAGCCCAGAGATTAAGCTGATGGTAGGTTCTACTGGGAGCATGGAATTCTGGGAACTGTAGTCAAATATAAGAACGTCTGTCGTGGAATATAAACGGCTGAAGGGGTTAAATACTGTGTCTTTGTGCTTTTTCTGTTAATGTGGCAGTCAGATAATGAATCATTGAAGAATAAGTAATAAATGTGGGAGAAATTCTCGAGGGAATTCTAGGAAAAGTAGTCTAATAAAATATAAACGTCTGTACTGAATAATTTGCTACAGAATAATCACAATTTCCATAGTATCGTTTTGAATTTTCGCAAGATGCTAAAGCACCCAATGCAAACGCAAATGGAGTGGAGCTCGTTTGAGCCGTGCTGGTTCAGTAAAAGTGTGGGGTGTGTGTGGTGGTGTGCGGTATGTGTGCGTGTGTATTGGCGTTTGACTCGCCCTCCTCCTCTTCCTCGCCTGGCAGACGTCCACCCCGGCCACCTCCTTCTGTGAGAAGAGCAGCACCCCTGACAGTGCGGCCCGGCCCGGAAGGTTCCAGAGGGCCCGAGTTCTCCGGGCCATCGAGGACGAGGGGGCAGCCATCGAGGACCAAAACCTACCCTACAGGTACCCCAATACCCCAAATCCTAACCTGGCCTACCCCTGTGAGCCTGTGCTGTCTCTCCTGTCCCGTTACTTATAAACTTCTGCTTAATTAGCATAATTATGCATGGCTCCGCCCCTTAAGGTAATTAATTTAGATTGGCCCGTATGTTGGGTTGTGTTTAGCAGCAGATTTAAGACCCCTGTGTGTCCCCAGCATCGATGCGTACAGGTCCACCAGAATCAAAGAGACTGAGCGGCCACACCTGCGGCAGGTGATCGTCAGGAAGGAGGATGTGACTCAGAAGGGGGAGGAGCTAGCACGCCCCAATCACATCAACATCAAGCAGAAGGTGAAGGTGAGTATGCGAGGCCTGGACCTGGGCCCTGTGCCAATCAGCGCTCTTGCCTACTATTTGAGTATGCCAGTTGAGTATACTTGTTTTTAAAAAGTTGTTCAGTATGCGACAATTCTGAAAATGGAGTGTTCTTAATATCCCCGGATGATATACTTGCATCAGTTTTTGCTGACAATAGTATGGAGGATATTTTTCACGTACTGCATGTCACTAAACAGTAAGCAGTATACAGTATGCTAGCACACAGTAAACAGGGCGTGGTAGATAGGGCTCTGATTCGGACACAGCCGTAGTATTTACATCGCATCGCTGTTTTAAACGTCGCCGGAGTCTGACCAATCGGCGGGCGCCTCTGTGTGTGTCTGTCCAATCCGGCGCAGGCTCTGAGTAATGAGATGAACATGCAGCAGACGGTGATTCACCAGGCCAGTCAGGCCCTCAACTGCTGCACTGACCAGGAGCACGGCAAGGGCTCACAGGTGGAGGCAGAGGCAGAGAGACTACTGCTTATAGCCAGTGAGTATAACACACACTACTGCTTATAGCCAGTGAGTATAACACACAATACTGCTTATAGCCAGTGAGTATAACGCACACTACTGCTTATAGCCAGTGAGTATAACACACACTACTGCTTATAGCCAGTGAGTATAACGCACACTACTGGTTATAGCCAGTGAGTATAACGCACACTACTGCTCATAGCCAGTGAGTCTAACGCACACTACTGCTCATAGCCAGTGAGTCTAACGCGCACTACTGCTCATAGCCAGTGAGTCTAACGCACACTACTGCTCATAGCCAGTGAGTATAACGCACACTACTGCTCATAGCCAGTGAGTATAACACACACAGGTAGAAACTGCTGCTAGCCAGTGTAACGCGTATAACGCGCATGCGCTTGCTTATAGCTGAGAGAAGATCTGCGCTGAAGGCGGAGCTTGACCGTCTGAAAGGGGAGGGATCAGCGGGTCATAAGAAAGGCTCCGCTCCCTCCAGAGCTCAGGATGAAGTCGGAGTCTCCGCCTCCAGAGGTTCAGTAAGCCTGCAGGAGCTCCGCCTCCCTCTGAAGGCCGACTTTGTCTGCGCCGCTGCCAACAAACCAGGTACGCCGTCAGTTAGCTTTTCTATAAGTGCCAATAAACCAGGTACGCTATCAAGCGGTTAGCTTTTCTAACTGCCAATAATCCCTGTATGCCGTCTCATGGTTAGCTTTTCTCTAACTGAAAACAAACCAGTTATGTGCTGTCGCAGTCTGATTGGTTCATCATATTCACTGTCGGTTTTGTATTTCTGTCAGTTTTTGACCATGTGACCCCCCTTTTCCATCGCCCACCCGCAGAATCGGCTAACTACTACTTCTTCGTCATGATCCGGGCTGGGGCAGAGAACACCGTGGCAACGCCACTGGCGAGCACCAGGAGCGCACTTAGCGGAGACGCGCTGAGCTTTTCCACCATATTTACCCTGTGAGTCCCCGCAAAACGCACACACTGAGCTTTTCCACCATATTTACCCTGTGAGTCCCCGTAAAACGCACACACTGAGCTTTTCCACCATATTTACCCTGTGAGTCCCTGCAAAACACGCACACTGAGCTTTTCCACCATATTTACCCTGTGAGTCCCCGCAAAACGCACACACTGAGCTTTTCCACCATATTTACCCTGTGAGTCCCCGCAAAACGCACACACTGAGCTTTTCCACCATATTTACCCTGTGAGTCCCCGCAAAACGCGCACACGGAGCTTTTCCACCATATTTAACCTGTGTTCCCGCAAAACGCACACGCACGCACACACACACACACACACACACACACACACAAACTGGACCTCTCCACTGTATTCACCCTTTCAGTCCCTGCCAAACACCCACAGAATTTTTACGTACACCTGATCTTGAGCCAAAGGGACTGTCAGGACCGGCCTGATCATTCCACTGGACTGTCACAAAATTTACGGGGTAACTTTTTTTTTTCTTTCTGTTTTAGCCAGGAAAAAAAACAGAATAGCTTTCCAGTCCCCGCCCCTTTATTCCCTGCTGTCTGTGAACTAGGACGGCTCTAATGGCCGCTTGCTTTGTCTGTGATCTAGGACGGCTCTAATGGCTGCTTGCTTTGTGTGTGAATAGAGCAGTCTTCAGAGCCCTCGAGGCCCAGCCAGTCTTTAAATGAAAGGGTGAAGGACAATGTTGCAGTACTGGATTAATGTGTGCAGCTGTAAATCTGTTCTGTAAAGTAATAAAGCTGTCCTCTTAAAAACGCTTACAGCCCAGATGTGTCCAGCGACTTTGAGATCGACGTGGAGGTTTATTGCCTGGTAAGATCCCAGCATCTACTCACTGTTTACAGCGGGATAGAGAAAGGGGGGGGGGGGGGGTTACAGCGGGATAGAGAAAAGGGGGGGGGGGGTCGAGGCAGCAAGGGGAGGGAGGATGCCTCTGAATGGAAATGTAGACCAGCTTTAGTTTAAAAAAAATACTAACTAATAAATATAAAAGAATAATGGAAATTGCAGAATAGCCGAATGAACAGTTTCTGATGTACCATCATCTGTAGAGATGCTTAGTCTAAGATAACCAGGTTTTTACCTGGGCAGGTGTGTTGGTGTGCTTGTAAGGGGGTAGTTTGAGGATGTGTGCGAGAGCGACCACGCTGTGCCTCCACCGCCATGACCCAGTATGATCCCTTCACCCCAAACTTTCCACAATCTTTGAGGGCGCATATTTGAGTCCGCTTCGTCTGTTTTTGAGTGGGCAACTTTTTCTCACACATGGGGGAATTCAAATCCCCGGATGAAACCCTTATTTATGTTGAGGGGATTCAGGAGCACACTCATCCGACTATTTCAGGAAGTCAACCGGAAGTTAAAAACTACAACTTGTAGTACAAGAGCGGGTCATATTACGAACTACTCTTTTTATTTTTGTAAATTCTATTTTCATTCATAATCTATACTTTGTAACCATTGTCGTATGTAAACTGATATTCTCAATCCAAAAAAAAAAAAGTATATATATTACAAACTACTTCCTCACTTGTTTGGAGAGAGTTTTGCGGGATTTCTTTCGCACACTGCTTGCAAAGTGAGGGGTGAGGGTCCATGGTTAACCGGGGTCTGAATGGACATGTTGCACGGAACAGGGATCATATTCGGTCATGGGCAATGTTTGGATAAGGTGCTTGGCACATGCGTGTAAAAGGTGGCTCCTTCCTGCTGTACCCCACAGGTCCAGAAGAGGGAGCTGTGCTCTGACAAGAGAAAGAAGACCAACAAATCAAAGGTAACCAAACCACCCCCCTCTTTTTACAAAATAACAAATCACAGCTCTTCAGCTGTCGGGACCGATTTTAGTCCTCTCATACCTGAAATCAAAACTGAAACGCAACTATTAAAAGTTATAACGGGATTGTTTGGGGTTAGGGGAGGGGGAGAGACGATTGCCATGAAATCCTAAAATTGGCGAGGCCATCGTTCATACTGCTGCATGTAATTATGGTGAGCATTATATATATATATATATATATATATATATATATATATACAGCATAGTCATCCAAGGTGTTCTGATGAGATGGTGCTTGACAGCACATGGTAGCTCCACCCTTTTTGACACAGTGTCAAACCACTTGCTTAAGGTTACATTGACATGGCGACTAAGTGATCCATTGCGCAAGTTTTCGGCGGTAACGCGGCTAAGTGTTGGATGTGTACAAGCGGCTGCCATGTTCTTAACGTGACGGGAAGCTGTCTGTGTTCAGATTCTGTGGAGGCACATGCACCAGGTCCACGAGGCCTGCTTCTCGGTACGGACTTTTCACTGTGAGGTCGTTAATTCCCTTCACTGTGATGTCACCACTCTTTGCTTTGAGGTCATCACTGTGCACCGCTTGTTGCCTGATGGTAATTGTAGTCCCTTGGGGAGGGCTGTCTCTTAACTGGTGCGATAGAGCTTATTAATGATGTTCCACTGTTTTCCCAAACTGAGGTGCACCTGGTGAGGAGGGGGACTGGAACGGTGTCATAGAATGTTCTGATCACGGTGTTCTCACAGGTGTGGTTTCTGTCTCAGCTGACCTGGTGATGACCTTTGGCATCTGAGCGGCTTTTAAACTGGTTTAAATGATTTCTCTACAGGCCATCACCCCCAAAAGACTCCTCACCTCCATCACTGTAAGTCCTTCATCTTTAACGTCGTCTTCTTGGGGCATCCGTTTGCTTTAAATATGATTGCATGCTTCAAAATATGAACGCCAACTGTTATTTGACCATGTGTATTTAATATGAGCATGTTGTGGAATGTCTCTTTAATCAAGATTTTCTTTTGCATTGTATTACATGTCGTACACTAGCCATAAAACTGCTGTTGTGCAAAAACCTGATTTGGCAACACTGGTTAAAGCACACAAGCTTCTCTTTTATTTGTTGAATTATTAGTCATGTCATGGAAGATAAATTTCTCTCTCCCCCTCTCCCTGTAGAAGAGCGGACTCCAGACTCCAGGTAAGGGTCATTCTGTGTCTGTCCACCTGATGGCGTAGGTGGGTTTCCTCGTTGCCTTAGGAACCCTGAGACTCTTATTTCAGTGCTCTGTATAACCTCACACACCGCATGCATTTGAAGAACGGTGAAGTTTTCAGCGTTTAAAAACGGTAAAATGTTGTTCGGCAGTGATGGCCAGTCCCGGAGGTCCCAACGCCGTGCGCACCAGTAACTTCGCCCTGGTGGGCTCTCACAAACTCTCCCTGGCCTCCGTCGGCAAGAACAAGTTCCCCCTGGAGAAGGTACGCCTCTTTTAAACCCTGATCTCCCGGGTCGCCATCCGTTCCGCTTCAGATCGGGAGATGCATTAAAGATCAGCTGGTGTATTAAAATCCTCATAGAACAGGGAGCATTTTAACTCCACTTCCTGGGCTGACTGCATGTGAAATGGCCCCGAAGCTACACCTCCATTACACTGCGCTCAGGAGGCTAATATAGTGCAGAATGCTAATCGCTCTGTGGGACTTTTCAGAGAACAAAGGCTCTGTTCAGCATGCTGCTCTCTCTCGCTCTCTGTCTCTCTCTCTCGCTCTCTGTCTCTCTCTCTCGCTCTCTGTCTCTCTCTCACTCTCTGTCTCTCTCTCGCTCTCTGTCTCTCTCTCGCTCTGTCTCTCGTGCGCTCTCACGCTCGCTCTCTCTCTGTCTCTCTCTCTCGCTCTCACGCTCGCTCTCTCTGTCTTTCTCTCGCTCTCTGTCTCTCTGTCTCTCTCTCGCTCTCTGTCTCTCTCTCTCGCTCTGTCTCTCGTGCGCTCTCACGCTCGCTCTCTCTCTGCTGAATGCTTATGCATGTCTCTCTCTCTCTCACAGATGAATGTTGAAGGGATGGAGAGGCATCTTCTCAGTGACATGTTTCAGTACAAGGTGGCTGCACGTCTCTCTAGAGCTGACGGCTCACGCAGCTTTGCTTCATTTTCTTTCTGTTTGTAATATTGCGCCTCTCGGTTTATCAGTTTTGGCCGTTTGTGCTGCTGTAGTTTGGCAAGAGGCCGAATCTCACCCGAGTTCTTTCCCTCCCAGCATGCTTTACTCAAAATGGCGGTTGCCAGGTTGAATTGAAGGGGAGTTTTAAGCTCGTTCAGCACGGTTGTGTCCTTGTTTTGTGTGTGTGGTGTGTGGTCATTTCAGTCTGAAGACTTGGAAGAGCTTAAAACCGGGTTGTCTAACTCGGATCCTGGAGGGTCGCAGTGTCTTAAGGGTTTTTGTGATCTCCGTAGGCCTTGGATACCAGGGCAGGTGGGGGAGGGGGATTGGGTGTTGTTTAAAGGATCATGCTGGTATTTTGCATGTTAAAGCCCATTTACTACACAATTTGTGTACTTTGCATTGGTACAAACCAAATTCCAGAGCATACAACAGCTTTTTTTCCCTTCCGTCTTGGTTTCCATTAATTTCGGTACGGTGTATTAAAAATAACACATTTCCTGAAGACACCACCACAACACAATGTTTCTCCGCCAGAAATTAGTAAATGGAGAAAATGAAATTCAAACATTCATGACGAGGGTAAAAGTATCCAGTATCTCTGGAATTCAGAAAGTAATTATTTTCAGTATATGCATATTGTATGTCCACAGCACCCAATTTAACCTAATTAGAAGGCAATCATGGATATTTGTTCCCTGGGGCTTTAACATCTGAAATACTGGTATGGTCCTTTAAAGTGTGACCTTTTAACCCCGTAACCCTAGTAACGTGGGCGGGGTTATAGAGGGCAGGTTGGTGTTTTGGGCGGGGTTATAGAGTGCACTGCTTTGTCTGCAGGTGCCCTTCCTGTGTCCGTTGGAGGGACATGTTTACCTGCGGCTTCAGTGTGAGGTGGGATCCTGTATCGAGGAGAGGGGCTTCCTGGTGAGACTGCGTTCACGCTACACGCGCGTGTTACCACACGCATACCCACACGCCCCACATACACACGCATGTTACCACACTCACGCACACACGCGCACACAACACTGCACCCCAGACACGCACCCCTCACCATACTCATTCACTCACCATACTCATTCACTCACCATACTCATTCACTCACCATACTCATTCACTCACCATACTCATTCACTCACCATACTCATTCACGCACACACCCTTAATCCCACTCGTGTGTGTGTTTGTGTTTGTGTGTGCGTGTTGCAGACCATGTTTGAGGACGTTAGCGGGTTTGGCGCTTGGCACAGGAGGTGGTGTGTGCTCTCTGGCTACTGCGTCTCCTACTGGACCTACCCTGACGATGAGAAACGCAAGGTATGTCGTCCCGCCCCCTCTGGCCTCAATTAACCAATAAAAACTTCACAGCTGAAACAGACTGCCACCAAGTGGCTGCTTTGGGCTCTGCGCCACTAGCGTTAGCATTTAGCTTAACAATGTCCAATTACTTTACTTTTGAAATGTTCCTACAAGCTGCATTGTGTTTAATGATAACCTTGATGGGTAACTCTAGATAACTCTAGTCTGACGGTAGCAGCACAGTATTCATTTCTCACATGGCCCCGTCTCTGCAGAGCCCCATTGGCCGGGTCAACCTGGCCAATTGCACGAGCCGGAAGGTGGAGCCAGTCAATCGGGAGTTCTGCGCCCGCCCAAACACCTTTGAGCTCATCACTGTCAGGCCGCAGAGAGAGGACGACAAGGAGACGCTCGTCAGCCGCTGCAAAAACACCATGTGTGTCACCAAGTAAGGGCTTTTCTTTATTATTACACTTTCACCCTTAAAAACACCCCGTGTGTCACCAAGTAAGGGCTGTTCTTTATTACACTTTCACCCTTAAAAACACTTTCACCCTTAAAAACACCCCGTGTGTGAGAGCCACCAAGAGCTTCTCCTTATTACACTTTCACCGTTCAATTTCAGATCTCAAATTCATGAATTTAAAACTGGCCGGAATGTTCAAATAACGGACTTCATGGCTAATTTGCTGAATTGACTGAAGCTGAAACGGATTTGGGGCTTAAACCCTGCCGTCTCTTTTGCGGTCTCTCTACAGTCCCGCTTTAATGTGTACTTGAATTTGGGGTTAATGTGGCTTTTAAATAGGGGTTATGGGGTGCAGGTAACCATGGGAACCTTGCCTTGAACATGGGTGAAGGAAAGTGTAGTTCCAGACAAGGCAAAGTGTTGGGCGGGCATTTTAGGCTCAAGGGTGGGTCGTCTAGGGTCAAGGGTGAGTCATCTGGGGTGGAGCGTTTTTGAGGTCCAGGGTGGGGCAATTGATAACCCCTGTACCCCTACAGGAACTGGCTGAGTGCGGACACTAAAGACGAGAGGAACCTGTGGATGCAGTTGCTCAACCAGATCCTGGTGGACCTGCGCATGTGGCAGCCAGACGCCTGCTACCGGCCCCAGTGAGAGCGCCACCTCCTGGTCCGGAGGACTGAAACCCACCTTCACCCTCCTGGTCGCCTTCCAACGGGAGTGAAACTCACAGAAATATATTAAGGGTGCAATACAGGATGACTTGCAATGTGTACGCAGGGATGTTTTAAGAGAATTGTTTTAAAGTGGACACTAAAATTCACTGAACTGGGGGAGAAATGTTAATAAAGCCATACCTTTTTTTTTTTTAGACATTTCAGTATTTGAAGGGGACGTGTCGTTAGGGTCATCGTCCTTGTGTGTCTGACTGCCGGCCTCTCCAACATCTGCTCTTAATTTCCACAATATTAACGGGCTACTCTGCCCTGGTTGGTGGTCTTTTGCTTTTTAAAATTTAATTTAAAAATTTTTAATTTTTGTTTGTTAACTCGTTTGCTGCCACTTCACTGTTTGACCTCGCGATCAGATGTGGGCAGTAATTTTGTCGATCGAAAGAGTCCGATCAAATCTGTTTCGACTTTAGCTCCCGGAACCGCTCAAGCGGTTTGACTTTAGCTCCAGGACCCGCTCAAGCGGTTTGACTTTAGCTCCAGGACCCGCTCAAGCGGTTTGACTTTAGCTCCAGGACCCGCTCAAGCGGTTTGACTTTAGCTCCCGGAACCGCTCAAGCGGTTTGACTTTAGCTCCAGGACCCGCTCAAGCGGTTTTCTGCGATTTTTTGCATTTTGTGCCCTCATAACCCATTCAGGAGAATATTCCTGAATGCAAATACACATTTATTTGGCGCTGTTCCTTTGCAAGTATTCAAGTGGAACTATGTGTGGGTATATCTGAAATTTTCTTCGGATGCGTTGGAGCGTGAGTTGGAGCGTGAGTTGGAGCACTTTTAGGCTATGGCCGCTCTGCTGAAATACACGCACACGGCATTTAGCGATGAGGAAATCTGCACCCAATCACTACACCTGATTTCACTGATTAGTTCCCTCCCCTCTGGTTGAAGGTATGTTAATTGGTGGAATCAGCAGGCGTAGTGATTGGTTGGAATAAAAACCTCCATACTCTCGGCCCTCCATGGGCACCACTGCCTTAAATCAATTCCAGGTCTTTTTTCTTGCAGTTTTCTATGCAGCTGCCTAATTATGGCTGAAATTAATATTTAACACGCAGGTATGTTGCTTGCGCTACATTGACATGCCACGTTTTGATCGTTCTCATACACCGTTTATACTACTGGTAAGAGATGCTTTTATTTGTTGTTATATATGTGTGTACGTGCGCGTGTGTGCATTTCTTTTTGTCTATAGTTAATGGCATTTATGTGATGAAAGCTTACTGAGGTACCTGGGGATATATCTGCTAGACAACCTGCTTAATTTATGTTCGTATACAATTACCTCAGTCAGCAGAGGTTTATTATGGTATAATCTTTATGAAAGCACACTTTTATTAATGCGACTGTCGTGAGTATCTAAATTAGCATGTTTTTGACAATACTAACATTTTTATATCCATGTCGTTATTTGCATGGTTTTTTATTATACATGTTGAATGTTTCACAGCGGAACAGAGAATTATTCATTGTGGTCCTCTGCATTTTGCCAACAAGTTGGTGTTTTATTTGCTTGGGGTCTTGCATTTCCCACACTGTTACTGCGACCGACTGTCCAGTGCACGGAATGCTAAGTGCTTGTACAGCTTGTCATTTTAAGTTCTTAAACACCGCAAAGTGACATCTACTTCCTTTAGAACAAACACTCCAGAGTTACTCCAGCAGTGTTTTTTGGAAAATGCTCCAATAAATGCCAAACATTTTAACAAGATTTGGTTTGTATCATTTCTGCAGTTTCTAATAATTTTAAGCCTTGGGATCTTCTTTCTAAAGTAATTGCCTTTTAACATTGCATGAAATTAAGGCGTTTTAATCTAAATGTGATCTGAATATGGAACATAGTGCCCTCCACTATTATTGGCACCCCGGGTAAAGATGAGTAAAAAGGGTTATAAAAAACTTCACCGTTTGGTGAATTAGCTTAATCTCACACTGGAAAAATGAGAAATCCAACCTTGAAGTAAATTCTGAGAAAATACAATACTGTAGTATAGGAGGGGAAATCTTCAGCCAACATATTAAAAATGTCAAGTTAATGACAATTCACAGCTTGTTATAATTTAGGGATTCCCGTTGTCTTTGGAAAGAAAACCAGCATAAACAGGAGTCCTCTAAGATTTAATTCGTTGGGATCCCTGCTATATAACGGGGTTTCACAGATTCACACCACCCTCCTGTGGACCAATTTTTTTTCTTTAAAAAAAGCACTTCCACATGCTATATATAAAATATTTTTGTGTAAATAATAGTCTGCAAAGCTATGCTTCCTTTCCCCTGTGGGAGGCATACTGGTACTGCACAATAATTCTTGAATATTCGTATTTTTTAATGCTTGACCTAAAACTGCTCATCAAAGTTAAACATTACGTGCACTTAAACCAGGATTTGAATATTGAGTGGGAACCTAGAATGCGATTAATTGTTCATTATAATTAACGTAACATTTTTTTCACACAGAGGAGGTGTGTCGATTAGGACTTTGACATAAGACCATGTAAAAAAAAAACTAAAAGTTGATCATCCGAAAAAGGCCCCGACGACTTTTTTTTTTTTTTTTTTTTCCGTGATGATGGCCAGAAGTTGCAGAAAACACGGGGAAATCCTATTTCTAAGCCATTTGGATAGAAAATCGTACTCACACCGCACTAGGAGATCCTATCCGATCCACTAGGCCTAGCCCTCTATCGACCACCACGCAAAATTGTTAGAGCGCATGTGCAGCATTAATTTCAAAACAAAGCCTATCCATGACAGGGCATGCTTATAATTATATTGACCTATTAAATGTTTTATGATTGCTTGAACTTTGGTCTATACAGTATTTTATTGTTGTAAAAAAGGTTTTGTAGCCAGATCTGGTCTATGGTGTAGTACAAGCATAAAACCAATAACATACAATCAATCAAGGAACATTTATTGACCAAAAATACATGAAACATTACAATCAATATGAGCAAAACTGATGTTGACAGGCTACAATTAAACACAAGCAATTTGGTCGAGAGACGCAATGTTCTATATATTCTGTCCTCTTTATTTCTCTCTACGGTCCGCTGTAGGCCTACCTGGTGCTTAAATTAAAAGAAAGAAATTAAAAAAAAACCTCCCTCCCTACGACTTAAAAAAAAAAAAAAGGACGATCAACAACTTATTTTTTTTACATGGCCTAACTGCGTGTGAAAATGTATTTCGGATATCTTTTAAATTGCATAGGCTACGATACAGTGATATCACTTGGCTAGACGGGACGATTTAATTTCGAAATCATGCAGATGATAGAAAGTATGCAAACCAATAAATAAATCGATAGAATTTGCATTACTATTATACAGGGTGAATAAAGTTGATATGATGCAACTCGTTTTGCGGTTGCAAGAGGACTGTCAGCTGGACTGAGCATCAAGAGTGTAAAGCGAAAATTTCACAATAAAAGTTAGAATGACGGTTTTTTAAAATAATTACTTTGTAGTATTGAATGCAAAAAATGGCATCTGCATATATAGCTAATCCTACAATTGTAACAGTATTTCATTATTGAACATATTTGCAAGTCTTCATTAATAAATCGCATGACTTGGTCAACCAAATTTGTTACTGCTATACTTGGCTATATTCTGTGAGCCGGTACAAATCTGATATTCTGAGGAATCCATTGCACCTCAGTTTACTGAGTTAGAATTCTTTGCTTTCACAGAAATGCAAGATTTGAGATCCCTAATACACAAATAATGGTGAACGTGCTGGGGATAAACCCCAGCCAGCCAAAATTCCTAAGGCAAATGCATTTTCTGATTTATATCATAGACATTCTGAGGAACCCATTCCATTCCAATTTTGAGTTAGAATCCTTTGTTTTGGCAGGAGAAAAAGATTTGTATGGAGACTTGTATTCCTTAATTTCAAATGACACCAGTTTTGGCTGTGGATATCATAATTATACCCCAGCAACAATTTGTGAGATATCACAACGAAGTGAAACTCATCTCATTTAGAACTGAGAAGAATCCGTTTCACCACACCCCTATTTAATTAGTATCTGTGTTTTAAGAATAAGATTTTGAATTCCCTGCAGTCTATAAGCAAAAAATTTTTTTTCTTTACTTAGTTTTGCAAGCTCCATAAAACATGTATATAGCCTACTTGTAGTAACAATTATTACCATATGTGCCGATTTGCTCCTGCCTTTGAAAGAATGTGTAAGGTATTTAGAATATTTTTATTTCTCAATTGTTCATTTTAAAAGTAACATAAATAAACATTGACTATTCACTGAGTTTCAAAAAGTATATATATTTTTTTCAAAATAGTTTTTTTAAACAACTCATTGGCTGTTGCAGTATTGTCGTTTCATTTAACAAGTGGTACAATTTGCAGTCTTACAAACACAGTTTGTAACTCGCCTCAGACTTCAAGACATTCTGAATTCTAAATTGTGTAAATGTAATATGAGGTCTCAGGCTTGTTCAGAATTCTAATTAACAGCGCATGAAGAACGGACTTTTACTTTGGTAGAAAAACATCGCAAATACATCCTAAAACCGGAAGTCTAATTGTAGGTTTATTGTGGTCTGCGAGCCATTGAGATGCATGCTACTGAAGCACATTTCATCATCCGGCGTGCCGTTAGGCTGGGAAGAGCAGGGTAGTGTGCTTTATTTTCGCATTTTCATTCAGGAACTGTAAGGTAAGCCGAATTTTTGGGTTGTTACACTGCCAACGAAATGTTATAAATAGTTTATTAATAGTTTGTGTCATATGTGATGGCATATATTAACGTGGATGCTCCAAAATTTAGGTTGCCAAAGTTACAAATGAATAGCTGGGAGAGTGTTAGGGTACAGGTGCATGGCGCATTTTAGATTTGACTTCGCAACTAGTTGGCAAAGCTTTGCTCGTTCGGTCTTGAGTAATTAACGAACTATTTGATTTTGTTTTCGTATTGTGACAAATAATTCGCCTCTTTTCTGTTTAACCTCTAAAATTGTGAACGAATGATGCTGGAGCCTGGAGTTATTGTAACGTTCGCTGAATTCTACCATTTTGCTGACAATTTAGCTGCTGTGCGTATTATCGAGGCTATACTGCTTGGTAGTCTACAGGTAAGCAAGCTGGCTGGTGAATTTACATTTGACCATTTTTATTTAGGCCTATTTATTTTTTCTTCCCAGTTTTAGGGCTTTTTAAGTCACATTTCTTTAGTTATAAAAACTAGTTTGCCCCTCATTAAACCTCATAGACGGTTAGTTCACTGTTCTCAAAACATAGTTTAAAAAACGGTTACAAAAAATAAATAAGTAGCCAGCCAAAAAAAACCTTAACTTATGTATAAGTTGACAGATCTATGCCATAATTCGCATACGCGGTGTACCTTCATCAACATAGGCTATTTTAATATCTTTAACACCCCCAACCCCCCTCGGCTTGCATTTAATTATCTCGATAACTGGCAAACGGACAATAACGCAAAGATCCGGTCTGATGGTTTTTGGCGCAACCTGGTTGCCTTGATGTATCGTCTTGCTCTCCCGACCTGCATGTTAATGAACATTGCTTTGTCTGGACTGTCTATTTTACCACCTAGTCTAACACCCCGGTCTACAATATAATCCCCCTAACCGCTATGATTAGCCTTCTGTCAAAACCACTATAAAAATTGAATGAAACACTACTGCCTGGTCTACTATGATATTAAGACTTGGTGCTTCTGTTTGTTTAATTGTTGGGCCGCCCTGCTGAAAATTCCATCTTAAACCAGCCTGGTCACGCTGGTTTAAGATGTGTTTTGGACACTTATATCTGATTTTAGCTGCTCCACCAGCTGACCACACCGGTTTGGCCGGTTTAAACGGCTTCGAATCCAAGCTGGTCTTAGCTGGAGGTTACTAACCTGCTCACAGTTCCGCTGTGTGACCCCTAACCCCTGTGTGACCCCTGACCGCAGGCTCCGCTCTCGCAGAGATGTGTGGGATTTGGGCTCTCTTTGGCAGCGACGACTGCCTGTCCACGCAGTGCACCTGCGCCATGAAGATCGCCCACCGGGGGCCCGATGCCTTCCGCTTCGAGAACGTCAACGGCTTCACCAACTGCTGCTTCGGTTTCCACCGCCTGGCCATCGTAGACCACCTGTACGGCATGCAGCCCCTCAGGATCAAGAAGTTCCCCTTTCTATGGCTGTGCTACAATGGAGAAATCTACAACCACCTGCGGGTACAGCCCACGCTTCCATCCTCTCACCGCTAAGCGTGGCTAAGCGTGGCTAAGCATGGCTAAAGCGTGGCTAAAGCGTGGCTAAAGCGTGGCTAAGCGTGGCTAAAGCGTGGCTAAGCGTGGCTAAGCGTGGCTTTCCTTGCTTCGTTCTGTGTGAAATGAATGGCAGAAAGTGATGTCGCCACACGAGGGAAATGTGGCACCTGACCGTTAACTCCTGCATTGGCCAAGAATATATATATTTTTTAACATCTTCAATGTTTCAAGTAAACCACAGAAAAGTGCTTCCCGTTCCACGTGCTGAGAAGGCTTTTGGAGAGAGGTTTTACCAGAACCAGTCAGCAGTGCTAAAAAATTGTGTTTAGTCTCAAGATTAATTTCTCATGATTTAAACTCTTGCCTAACTTAAAGACCTGGGGCCTTTTTCACAAAGCAGGATTACTGAGTTAGCTGGATAACTGCACTGAGTAAAACTCGAAACAGCTATTTTTACTGCAGTCCATGTTCCAGATTTGGGAGTGTTCCAGGTTTTACTCGGTGCAGCTATCCAGCCAACTCAGTAATCCTGCTTTGTGAAACAGGCCTCAGGTACAATCAAAATTATATTTTTAATAGTCAGGATATTAAGCATATTTTATTCAGGTTAAGTACATTGATCAAGGGGTCCAACGGCTGTGCCCCACGTGGGATTTGAACCCGTAGCCTTGGCGTTGTGGCTCAGTTCCATGACTATGATCCTCTCCTGCTACACCTCCATCTCTCTCCTGCTACACCTCCATCTCTCTCCTGCTACACCTCCATCTCTCCCCCGCTACACCTCCATCTCTCTCCTGCTACACCTCCATCTCTCCTGCAGCTGAAGGAGAAGTTTGAGTTTGAGTACCAGACCAAGGTGGACGGGGAGATCCTGCTCCACCTGTACGAGCGTTTTGGGATTCAGAAAATGGCGGCTCTCCTGGACGGCGTCTTTGCCTTCGTCCTGCTGGACACGTCCAACAGGAAGGTGTTCCTGGGGCGGGACACGTACGGGATACGCCCAATGTTCTCCATGCTGGCGGAAGATGGGTTCCTGGCCGTCTGCTCCGAAGCTAAAGGTGGGGTTTGGAAGGGAAGTCAGAGGGGAGGCCACTTTATCCCCGGGTTGGGAAGAGGGACGTCCGGTGCATAAAAATCAATGTATTGGGTTCAGTTCCATGAAAATATTGTGAATTCAGGAAATTGATTGAAATTCAGCAAATCAATTGAAGAATGTTTTTCCAAAAGTCACTCAGTCCACTTTGACCAATTTTGAGAAAATCAACATTTTTTATATTTTTTATAAATTGGCCAAGTTTTTTTTTTTACATGGAAAAATCATATTTTAATACTGAAAGCCCTAAGAATAATGGTGTAAAAGTAAAACTGCAAATGTCTAGAGAAAAAATAATACCTTGAAAAATATGGTTTATCAAAACTGGACTGAGTGAATTTTGGAAAAACACTCTTCAAGTGAAAAATGCCCCGTCCAATGTTCTATGAGAAATTGTAAATTTAATAAAGTGTGTAATTGGGTGGCATAATTATGCGTGTCCCAGGTCTGACAGAGCTCACCCACTCCATGGCCAACCCCCCCGAGGTCACGCCCTTCCCCCCGGGCCACTTTGAGGTCTTTAACCTGAAAAGCAGCGGGAAGGTGGAGTCTGTCCAGCGCGACCGTTTCCATGGCTGCAGCGACGAGCCCAAACACGTCGTCCACGACAGCGTCAGGGGCCTCCTTTCAGGTAGCCCCGCCCACCCCGGCACTGGTCACGCCCACCACAATGTAGCCCCGCCCACCACAGTTTAGCCCTGCCCACCCCAGCACAGTCCCCACCCACCATATCAGAGCCCCGCCCACCACAGTTTAGCCCCCGCCCACCACCGTGTAGCCCCGCCCACCCCAGCACAGTCCCCACCTACCACATCATTGCCCCGTCAACCTCAGTGTAGCCACACCCACCAATGTCACAGTCCCTAAACACTCACCACATACCGCTTGCCAATGACACCATAGCCCCGCCCACCACCATATATTGACACCCCCCCCCTCCGATAGCCCTGCCCACAACATCATAGCCCAGCCCACCAAACCATAGCCCTGCCCACCACCATATATGGACCCCCCCCCCTCCGATAGCCCTGCCCACAACATCATAACCCCGCCCACCAAACCATAGCCCTGCCCACGACCATATAGGGACACCCCCCTCAGATGGCCCCGCCCCCCCTGTGTGTGCTCCCCCAGGTTTCGAGCTGGAGGCGGTAAAGAGCAACGTCAGGGTCCTGTTTGAGAACGCTGTGAGGAAGAGACTAATGGCCCACAGGAGGATCGGCTGCCTGCTCTCAGGTAAGAGCTCACCTGTCTGTCTCTATCCCAACCTGCCTGCTCTCAGGTAAGAGCTCACCTGTCTGTCTCTACCCCAACCTGCCTGCTCTCAGGTAAGAGCTCACCTGTCTGTCTCTACCCCAACCTGCCTGCTCTCAGGTAAGAGCTCACCTGTGTGTACCTGTCCCAGGTGGCCTGGACTCTAGTCTGGTTGCCGCGACGTTGGTGAAGCTGGCGAAGGAGGATGAGCTGAAATATCCATTACAGACCTTCTCTATCGGCACTGAGGACAGCCCTGATGTCCTGGCAGCCCGCAAGGTGTGTGTGTGTGTGTGTGTGTGTGTGTGTGTGTGTGTGTGTGTGTGTGTGTGTGTGTGTGTGTGTGTGTGGACAGGCAGACATTTGACTGGACATGTTGCGTTTCCCCTCCCATCCCCTAGGTGGCGGCGCACATCGGCAGTGAGCATCACGAGGTGAACTTCACCCCTGAAGAGGGCATCCGAGCCCTCCAGGAAGTCATCTACCACCTGGAGACCTATGACATCACCACCATACGCGCGTCCGTCGGTAAGAAACACAGGCTACTGCACTCGGAGAAGCTCTTTATAGTAATGAAATTAATCAAATTTTTCATATCAGATAAGGCAATGGATTGGGAATCAATCCTACTCTGAAACCGTGCAGGAATAGTCACCTCGTCTAGGTTCAGATGAGCTTTTTCTCCCCTAATGGGTAAAGTTAGGATGCGTCTAGGGGAAACTGATCCTAGATCAGCTCTTTATACAGTCTGGCTTAGTCCAGGGAGCAGTCCTTCTCTGTAACTGTTGGTAGGGGGATTAGGCAGAGGTATCCCATGGCAACGGCTTTTTATTAAAAAACGCTCCATCAGCGAGAGGCACAGGCAGATCTCCCATCACCCGCGGCAATAGGTGGTTCTCCCGTCTCCATGGCAACTAGTCTGACCCCAAGCCAACTGGAGCAGTCTAAATAGAATACTGTATTTTGATAATGAAAGATTTTATTGTTGTATATATTGTTTTGTCAAAAGCTGCATGAAATACAGTAGTTTACTTTGTTCAGGCTCAGGAGATGACTGAGGAAGAGGCGTGCGTGCGTGCGTGTGCGTGTGTGTGTGACAGGAAGGAACTGGATTCCCATTGGACAGCTATCACATGTGAAATAATTATTTTGGCCACAGGATGGAGATGTTTGTCTTGTCACTCTTTTTTTGTGTGTAGTTTTCTTGAAAGTTAGTTAAGAAAATGTGAAGGGGTTTAGAACTTTGGTAATTTTAGAGCTTTGGTAATCTTGATGTTTGGGGATTTTGGCACATTTTTTTGGGCCGCTACCCACACGGTTAGCTGTGTTGCTCATTCCACGAATGCATGATCCTTACAAGTTGTACCTCGTTGTAAAGGTGACTAATCAGGCTTTCCAACGATATAAAATACAATACCAATTGGTATTATTAAAGGGGAGGAATAATCGACCAAAATAACGTTTCCAAACTTTTTTTGAGGAGTTTATTTAAAATGCATGAACCCAGTCAGATAATCAGTGTGGAAGAGAGAGAGGGGGGGGGGGTGTGTTATATTTAAAATGCATGAACCCAGTCAGATAATCAGTGTGGAAGAGAGAGAGGGGTGGGTGTGTTATATTTAAAATGCATGAACCCAGTCAGATAATCAGTGTGGAAGAGAGAGAGGGGTGGGTGTGTTATATTTAAAATGCATGAACCCAGTCAGATAATCAGTGTGGAAGAGAGAGAGGGGTGGGTGTGTTATATTTAAAATGCATGAACCCAGTCAGATAATCAGTGTGGAAGAGAGAGAGGGGTGGGTGTGTTATATTTAAAATGAAATAGCATTTCTCATATAAGTACATATATGTGTATGTATGTATGTTTGCACTGTCGCCTCGCAAGAAAGAGGTTCTGGGTTCGAGTCCCGGTCTGGGTCCTCTCTGTGTGGAGCATGTTCTCTCCGTGTTCGCGTGGGTTTCCTCCCACACCAAAGACATGTATGTCAGGTTAGGTAAACTGCCATTGTCCTTGACCAATGCACTGGCCTCAGAACTGGAGTTGGTCCCCGGGCGCTGCACTGCGGCTGCCCACTGCTCCTAAGCAGTTAGGATGGGTCAAATGCAGAGGACAAATTACCCCACGGGGTCAATAAAGTATAACTGACCTTAATGTGTGTGTGTGAGCACATAAGAATATATAATTAACCATTCAGCCAATCAAAGGTCGCAGTTATATTTGTATAAACACACACACACACACACACACACACACACACACACACACACACACACACACACACACACACACACACACACACACACACACACACACACACACACACACACACACACACTCACACACACACACACACACACACACACACACACACAGTATCCAGTTCTCTCTTGGTTGCTGTGTTCCCCCTCCATATCTGTCGTCCTGTGATGTCATTGAGGATGTGACGATGGTGTTTTATGCTTTTATGGCTGCCGATGGCTCGCCTTTTGATTTAATTTTTAAAAACGGAGAGGCGGGTGAAAACATTGAGAGGGGCGGGCAAACAGACCATCTGGAGCCTGTCAGCCAATCAGCAGCCTCGCACAGCTGGGTCAGAGGCCAGGGAATGGCTGGAATTAGATCTGCTAGTGGATTGGACGGGGTCGTGAGGTGTTTACACGCACAGAGATATTAAATCAGATGGTTTGTAAAGCTGAGTAAACCCATGAGCCAGAGCAGGGGCTGCTCTCCCTCAGGTTACTGTTTTATTATACATGCAAATATCCCTCTCCCTTCCCCTGTAGGGATGTATCTGGTGTCCAAGTACATCCGTGAGAAGACGGACAGCGTGGTGATCTTCTCCGGTGAAGGGTCGGATGAACTCACCCAGGGCTACATCTACTTCCACAAGGCAAGGCCTGAGGAACACAAGAGCTGTGGATTTTACTTATTAGTGTTACTTTTTAAACGCACTTAGTCTCTGCTGAGACGGAGGTTTTAAACACGTTTAGTCTCTCTGCTCAGACGGTGGTTTTAAGAGTGCTGCTGCACTTCTCATTTTTACATTCATGGTTTGTGCCCACCGGTATTTTACACTTTAGAGCAGTCATTGGGTAATTCAGTATTGTGACCACATGTTTCTGCGCTCTCATTGGTCCAGACTGTGTCAATTAATGAGAAATGTACCGCAATTGGTTCTAGGACTGTGAATTAATGAATAAATTAATCATCTTCTCTGGTCGAACCCACTCACTGTGTAATCCAAGGATAGGTGGATAACATTCTCTGATTGGTCCAAAGGGGTGTGAAAGAATGCTCTTCTCTGATTGGTCCAAAGGGGTGTGAAAGAATGCAATTCTCTGATTGGTCCAGGCCCCGTCCCCCACGGCAGCAGCAGAGGAAAGCGTGCGTCTGTTGAAGGAGCTCTTCCTGTTCGACGTGCTGAGAGCCGACCGCACCACTGCGGCGCACGGGTACGAGAGACACGCCTTCGCTCACGCACACGCTCCCGTCTCGCACACGCACACGTCTTGCACACGCTCCCGTCTCGCACACGTCTTGCACACACACACACACGCTCCCGTCTCGCACACGTCTTGCACACGCACACGCTCCTGTCTCGCACACGTCTTGCACACGCACACGCTCCCGTCTTGCGCACGCACACGTCTTGCACACGCACACGCTCCCGTCTCGCTCGCGCACACGTCTTGCACACGCTCCCGTCTCGCACACGTCTTGCACACGCACACGCTC
>CM056396.1:27175714-27180714 GCA_029718625.1 Synaphobranchus kaupii | reverse complement strand
CCATCAAAAAATTTAAAGTACAATTGAAAAAAATTAACAGCTTGTTAAAATTCTCGGATCACGATTGTGGTTGGAACGAAAACCAGCATACACAGGGGGGCCCCAGGACCGAGTTTGAGAACCACTGCACTAGCCCCATAATGACCATATTTCTGTAAATGTATCTGAATAACTCAGCAAATACACAGTGAGGCAGAACATAATTTATCTTTCCCTGTTAACACATCAGTTCATATTAACATTGTCTTATGATGCATTTTCAATATACAATGTTCTGTCACCAACGGAGTGTAGGCTTGATTTAAAGTGGTGACTCGAAGCTTGCACGCATATGTAGTTTGCATCCCTCTTAAGATGCTGGAAGCTTATTGGTGGATGGGTTTAGACACCTGACCCTGTGATGTGATGTCATTCTCAACTGTTTAAAAAGGAAGCACCTTAGGTGTATAAACTATGAATGGACTTTAATGGACTGGTGACGGGGATCTGAAAGGCGTGCCGTGTCTGCAGGCTTTGCTGGATGAGCAGCACATTTCAATTCAGAATTTTTACATATGGAGTTACAGAAGCTGTGTGTGTGTGCGTGTGTGTGTGTACAGTAAGCTACACAATAACAAAGATCACAAAGACTATGGTCTTGTCCCAAGCTGCCTACAAAGCAAACGCACACGCACACGCATGTATGCACACTTAGTCACATCTGATCTAATCCCTGGTGTGTGTGTGTGTTGTTCTTCTGTAATTACACTGCCTGGCCATAAAAAAAGTCGCCGTTGCACCCGTCATGCATAGTGCCCACTGTATAAGCCTCGAGGCAGTGTTATAATCTGGGGTTGCTTCAATTGGTCAGGTCTAGGCTCAGCAACATTATGCAGAAATAAAATTAAGTCAGCTGAGTACCTGAATGTACTGAATGACCAGGTTATCCCATCAATGTGGATATTCCAGGATGACAATGCCAAGATTCATCGGGCTCAAATTGTGAAAGAGTGGTTCAGGGAGCATGAGGAATCATTTTCCCACGTGAATTGGCCACCAGAGTCCTGACCTTAACCCCATTGAAAGTCTTTGGGATGTGCTGGAGAAGACTTTACGGAGTGGGTCGACTCTCCCGTCATCAATACAAGATCTTGGCCAAAAATGAATGCAACTCTGGACAGAAATAAATGTGACGTTGCATAAGGTTGTCGAAACAACGCCACGATATATGCGCGATGTAATCAAAGCTAAAGGCGGTCCAACGAAATATTAGAGTGTGCGACTTTTTTTTTTGGCCAGGCAGTTTAGTTTAGTTGTGTGGGAATGTATGGGGAGAGGTCTGTTCTGTGAGGTAGGGTAGACTGTCCTATGAGAGTGGACTTGAACCCGTCGCCCTGGTAACATGCTTTACCTCTAAAGTCTGAGCTCATTTTCTCTTACTGATTTTTTATTTGGAATAAAATCAAATGATATTAAAATGTGCCGTGTGTTCATCTGTTAAGGTGGATGCATTCTTATACACACGCACACGCACACACACACACAAACACGCACGTACGTACATGCACTCTTACACACGTGCACACACGTACTCTTGCTCTACACAAATGTCTTCAATTTTCATACATGTACGCATACACACATAAATGCACGTGTATGCACACAGTCTGTCACACACGCGCACACACACACACACGCACACACACACGCACACACACACGCACACACACACTCTTGCGCACACACACACACACACACACACACACACACACACACACACACACACACACACACACACACACACACACACACACACACACACTTGCACATGCTCCCTCAATGGTCCACATCCTCTTCCTGTCTGTCCAGCCATTTTCTGTTGTATCTGATTGCCCATAATGCCCAAATAATCTTACTACTACTCTGTGATGCAAAATGCCATGCAGTTTCATAGGTTGCCACTAGAGGGGGACCTTGCCCTTAATCTGGGCACAAATCCATAGCAAAGAATCCTTAAAGAGAAGAAGAAGCACTTTAGACTTTACAGTTTTGTATGTTTTTCACTAGAAGGCAGAATAATTGGGACTCAAATGAAACTACCAAAAAAAAACCCCAGAGAAACATATTTGGGAAAAAATACCATAATACATTTACAAAAAATTAATAAGCTTGAAATTAGCATTTTACTGAAATATCCAATGAATATTCAGTTATGGCATTTCTAAAAATATACAAAACAGTAAAGTGTTTTTTCTTATTAAAGATCCTTTGGTTTTTATCTCCATCCATATTGTCCTGATATTGTCATAACTGCAATGTTCTGAGAATTATACTAATTATTCGTGACCTTTTGCAGCCAATCTGCATTAGATAGCCACAGTGCTTGCTACAGTTCTGACCATGCATCCTGATTGGCTGAGTGCTGATATACAGTATAACATCACTGAAGAAGAATAAAAATGTAATTCTGAAGGAACTATATTTGTTAGCGGGGCCAAATAAACAACACAATCATAATCTGTTGTCTCAATTATTACTTAGATATTTTATAGGCTAATAGAACTGTTGTATAAAAGCAATATCACACATACAGTATATCAGCACTCCCTCTTACATGATATTGCTTAATTATTCATGACTATGTTCAGCCAATCAGCATTAGTTGCATCTTTGTGTACAAAAGTCCTGTCCTATGAGGAAACTAAAACCCGTCAGTATTTCATTATTTTTTTCTACATCATTGCGCAATAAAATGAGGTTCATCACATTTTTTTACTTGACTATGCTTCCCTCTAGTGACAGTATTAGTGTACTGCAAATAAAACAATTTAATGGGATTAATAGTGGGACCAATAATCTTTAAAAAAAGAGGAGTGGACATACTCCACTGCTGTTCTCATTTTATGTGTGAAATTGTTATTTTTTTAAAAAGTCCTGCCCAAAAGTGTAACGAAAATACTTTTAATTTATCACTACAATGTGCAATTCAGTTTCCCCCTCCCTCCTCCCCTTGATTTTTAAAAATAAAAAAATAAAACAGGCACAAATTTAGCAGCATCGCACCAGGGTGTGGAAACAAAACTTTTATTAACCCTACAACTTTGATCAACAGGTAGAAATGTGTGTGTGCACGTGTGTGTGTGTGTGTGTGTGTGTGTGTAATGTGAATGTGTTTTTAAAAATGATGGCAGTAGCCGTGGTGCTGGACACAGCTCATTTTGTGAAGGTTTATTTTTAAAGGAATGACTTTGAGGAGCTGATGTCTCAGCGCTGTTGGTCGTAGGCGTCTGTTCTGCTCCAATCGTACGAATCTGCGATGACAACAAACAAAGAAACAAGCATTTATACCCTGGACCCCAATGTGAGCTCAAACAGCAGGCAGGACACTTGGCACAGGTGGATAGATGTTTACAAGGATGTAAATGTGAAATGATTGATAATGTGTACACAGCATCTCTCTGACCATGTTGTATGACGGTGATGAACGGATGTTTATGACTGACTTCTGCAGTGGTCTTATGTGTATGGTGCCGTTTGTTTAAACATGAGCTACAGAGAGTCACCGTTAGACAGGTCATAATGCAGAGTAGCTGTTTGTAAATATTTTATAGCGTAGTAAGGTAACGTATGTTTACGTGCATGCTAATGTGTTACAGCCTGTGTATTTGTGCAGTTATTTGTGTGCAGGTGTGTGTGTGTATTTGTGCACAAGTTTGTATGGGTATGTTTACAGTTATTTGTGTGCAGGTGTGTGTGACTGAATGAGTGTGTGTGTGTGTGTGTGTATTTGTGTGCAGGTGTGTGTGTGTACGTGTGTGTATTTGTGTGCAGGTGTGTGTGTGGACAGGTGTGTGAGTGTGTGTGTATTTGTACAGGTGTGTGTACAGGTGTGCTTTTATTACCTGGCTCCTCCTGGCTCCTCTTTCCCATCAGCCCCACAAAGGAGTTGAGTTTGTGCCCTAAAAACAACCAAACATTCATTAGATCTGCTCCTCTCCACTCTGCTCACTCACTCACTCATTCGCTCACTCACTCACTCACTCACTCACTCACTCTCTCTCTCTCTCACTCACTCACTCACTCACTCGCTCACTCACTCACTCATTCGCTCACTCACTCACTCACTCTCTCTCTCACTCACTCACTCACTCACTCACTCACTCATTCGCTCACTCACTCACACTCACTCACTCACTCTCTCACTCTCTCACTCACTCACTCACTCACACACTCACTCACTCACTCACTCACTCACTCACTCACTCTCTCACACACTCACTCTCACTCACTCACTCACTCACTCACTCACTCACTCACTCACTCACTCACTCACACACACACTCAGCAGAGGGCATTACTGGGGCGTTTGAGCTGGAGAGACGTTGGTGCTGTACAGGGGGGGTTAGTTATGTGGGATCTTGGCGCCACTGTCTGACACCCTGCTGCTCACGGTAATGAACGAGTCGCGACTCTGAATCGCTCGGAGAGATGCGCTGGAGTTCACGCTCTTGGGAATCGCAGCAGGGTTTAGGTGACTACGCGTGAAGCTCTTTTATTTTGTTTTGGTTGTTGCTGGGGTGTTTCTCAGTGACTGTGGCAGAGGAGCTTTATTTTGGGTTTGTCACCGCTGTCAGCTGACTCTTCTGTCTCTCCAAATCCCTCATTTAAAGAGGGGCTTTATTTTAGCCAAGTTTATTTACTTTAAAAGCTTTTTATCAACCGATTTGCAGGAGTAAAGAGTGTCAGCCTATTCTCTCTCTCCCATTCTCTCTATACCTCTCCCTCCTCTATTCTTTATTTCCCTATTTCTCTCTACCTTTCCATCTCTCTATCGCTCTACTTTCCTTCTCCCCTTCTCTTTACCTCTCCATAGACCTCTCTCTCCCTCAATCTCTCTCTCCCCCTCTGTCCCTTCCTCCCTCTCTCTCTCCCTCTGTCTCACTCTCCCTTCCTCTCTCTCTCTTTCTCTCTTCCTCAATCTCTCTCTCCCTCTCTGTCCCTTCCTCCCTCTCTCTCTCCCT
>CM056396.1:27149718-27175214 GCA_029718625.1 Synaphobranchus kaupii | reverse complement strand
TCATCATTGAATAAGAATGACTTGAAGAGGAAATATGCATAAGGAGAGTGCTCCTCCCCCCTCCTCCTCCTCCTCCTCCTCTTCCACCTCTCACTCGCACACCTCCTGGAGACACTCATCCGTCACCTGGAGCGCGCCCCCCGCATTATCTTTCTCGAGTGGTTTTCCGCCGAAGCTACCATCCGAACTACTAACCGCGCATTGTCCTCGGATGAGATTAATTAATTTGAGCACAGCACAGATGACTGCCCGTGCTTGTTTTAAAGTGACAGATAGCGATATGGTTCCCATCTACGTTTTTTTTTTTTTTTCAGCAGGACTGGATTGCTTGTCGTAGTGGGGTGTTTGTAGAAGAGTCTAAAAAAGGTTCTCTCAGGCTTAAGGCATGGTAGCTTCTGTGTTAGCGAGTTTGATGTCAAAGCGTTACCTAACACATGGCTTGTACTGAAGTTGTCGAGACAGGTTGTCATGGAAACCTACCAAAGCAACTTCACTGGCAGCTAACGGAATGAGTGCTTCTCACGCCAGTCAAAAGAAACTTGACATCATATTTTTGGAAATTCCACAAAGGCCTTAATTATTTGGGGAGGAGGTGTTCAAACGGGTCGGTAGTTGCAGGTCATAGGTCATTTTCCTGCTGTGAAACAGCACAGATGGAGAGTGTGCAGGTGTGAGGTTTCTCCTCAGACGGCAGCTCTTATTTAAGGCTCAGGCCCTCCATGTTGTGAATCCCGATCCCTCTCATTACAGAATACCTCCCCGCTTCAGACAGCCTGAAGGGAGGACAAGACGTGACCTCTGACCTTTTGTCCCGCCGTCATTCCTACCTGTTTATCCTTCCTCCAGCGACTGGCCTAATGAGCTCTTCACAGAATGTCAAGCCATCTGCAAGCCGCTCTCCTGCCCCTAGAGGCAGATGGCGGTAGCGCACGCCGTAGCGCGCCACTGTCTGTTTCGGTTCTCATCCTCTTGTCGTTTCCGTCAGAGTGTGAGTATGGCTCTCCTCGCAAGGCGGAGACTGACGCGTGAATGACAGGTCCCCGCCGCCTGTCACCAGCGTACCCGTCCAAACCGTCTCCCGTTTGCTCTTTCTGGAGCTCGGCCCCAGAGAGCCCTCAGAGCGCGGCTGACAGCACTCCCGTAAATTTGACCGGGGTCGCCGACAAAAACAACGGTCAATTCGCGGGAAAGGCCATCCGTCTGCACCGCCAGAGACGCGCGCGCTTCCCCTAACCGAATCTGAAGAAAGAAAACGCACGCCGGCGGTCTCGAGAGCGCCATCTGCAGTTCTCCTGCGGTGCCTCCAGAGCCAGACATCCTCATCCTGAGTGACCTTGAGCCCGGCGCCCTCCCCCCCCCCCGCCCGCCCGGCAGGGGCTTTAATTCTCCTGCCCCCAAAGACCGGCGGAAATGAAAGCTGCCGCAAGCGGGCCCGTCCGCCCCGCCCGCCCGCCCGGCCGCCGTTTGTTGACTGGCTTTTACGAGCGCCGGGCTGAAGATGATGTCTTCATTTAGAGCAGCCGTGTCCCGGGCCAGTTGGAGGCGGCGGCCGGCCGAGCCGCGGTGATTAGTAGTAAAAGTTTAACGGGGTTCCGCGCGTACATCTTGCTGTCATTTTCACGAGGACGTTTACGGCGGCTGGATATTGGCGCGCTTCTGTTCACCCAGGGGCCTGGGCCCTCAATGAGTAACACACACACGCACGCACGCACACACACACACGCGCACACATATTCCCTGAGCACACAGGGCGTGGCAGGACCCTCCTCCCATAGATCACAGCTGTGTGCAGTGTCACTGCGCAGTGGTTTAGGTTGACTAAATCAGCTGGGGATTCACAGGTGCAAATCCCACTGCTGTTTCCCTCCCCTCAGACAAATCACTCCTGTCCAATGGGGTCTGGCGTAAGCGACATAAGTCACGTTGGATAAAGGCTAAGCAGGTAGATCAGCCGGCACATCCACTGAACTTTTCCGGCCTCGCGACGGGAAAAGGTGTCGAGCAGGTAATGCAGACCTGGCGACCCCCCAGCCGGAGTGGGCTAGCTGGACTATAACACCCCCTCTGTGGTTCTCCTTAATGACCCCCCGAGAAGAACGTGAATGCCATTAACGGATAATCTCCGCCGTTTATCAGCCCGGAGACCTGAGGAAGAACAACGGAGATGCGGAGAGAGGTGTAAAGTGGACGTGACCGCGGGGTCCGCGCAATAACATCGGCGGCAGGTGGAGGAGACGCTGGATTTCAGCCATTCAGCGGCTCTGGCTGTCCGATAAACATGAGCGGGCTACCTGGGCCTCCTAGGTGCCAAAGATCCTGGGTGGGGGAGGGGACGTGGGGGGTGTTAACGCGCCTCAGGTATGCGGCGATAAGGGTCCGCTCTTTTCCCACCGCACACCGTCCCCGAGTGGACTTCGGCACGCGCCGGCTGGAATGTGACGAACGCGCCGTTCATTGATTCACAGGTGTGGTGAAAGTGCAAAGTCTCACCCCCCTAAAACCCCCCCCACACCCCACCTGCCCCCCTCCCCCATAAATACCTGCCTCCTGCTTAAGCCCCCGTGGATCGATGGGACAGGGGGGGCATTCCTTACCTGGTCTTATCGAGATCACGCTCTGAGGCAAAGATCCACGTCCGTGTCTCTGCTTGTTCTCGAGTAAATAAATGCAGCCGGGGGGGGGGGGTTGAGGGGTGGGGGGTATTGGGGTCAGAAAGGCAAAGGCCTAGCAGAGGTGAAATTGCTGTGGGATCAGTATCAGGGCTGTCGTAACACGCGGGGTAACAGAGTTAGGGCCTGTCGCACCAACAGGAGCCTGGGACCGGAGTAGCGAGGTAACCCGATTAACGGAGGCCTAACGAGCCCTGATGAGAGCCGGGGAAGTCCCCCTCCCGCGCCGGGGCGTAGCGATCCCCGCGCGGCCGGGCGGCCCGAGAGCCGGCTCGCCGCCAGGCTAACGCGCCCCCCGGGGCTAACTCCATTAGCGGCTGGGCGCGCGGGATTACGGTAAGGTTAGCGGAGGGGTGTCCGTGCCCCGAAGGCCGGGGTACGGGGACGGAGCCGGTCCTGGATTGAATCACCGCGGTTGTCCAAGCAGCGTAATCTTCCCCCCTCAGCGAGCGAAGGCAGGGGTCATCGTGAGAAAACACGGGTCGCTCTCACCAGGTGCTGACTCCATCCGTTAGGTCTAATTGGCGAACAGCTGTGAAAAAAAAGCACTCCCCCACCCCCCACCACAACAACAACAGCAGTCAAGTGGAATACGGCTTCTTGGCGTGCCTCTTCCAAATTTTAGGCAGGTTTTCGCAGCTGTTATTTACACCAGCCCCTTAGTTGACTCCCAGAATTAAGTATATTTTTACTCTATGTCAGGCCCACTATCCTGTTTGCGAAACTGTCATAGCGGTATTTTTATTTTTTTAAAATAAAAGGTTTTCTTTTAACAAAAAAATAAAACGGTCATTTTCTCCTGCCGTCACCCTTTTTAAAAAAAATACGAAAAAACTAAAAAGCATCGTCCGTCATAAATGTACTTACGACATGCGATTCTGTGAAGAGTGCTGGCCACTTAAATACACTCAGAATCCCTTTCGGGCGGTACAATAACTAGCAGTTAGCGGTCTGCGTTTTTTTCGCTCGTCTATTGATCTGGCATCGCTTCTGCATCACGGACGCCACAGATGCCCGGGCCATTAGCCCCCTTTTTGTTTGTTTTGGATAATGATAAAAAAGCAATTGTTTCATTTTTATCTGATTGTCAGTAACTCTAGCTCCCTTGTGGACGGGGCGAAAACCAATTCTAATTCGGTTAGAGAGGCCACATCGGCTTTTGCCAGGCTTTTGAGGGAGGAAAATAGGACGCCCCATGACAGTGTGAACAGGCGAGACGTTTAAATGTAGCACCGTGGGATGAGTGAAGCCATAACACAAGCACAGCCCCCCCCCCCAGCCCCCTCCCAACCACCCTGGCTCCAGTCACTGCATTAGCCGGGCCTGTGATTGGTTCAGAATTTATGGCCGACGTAAGTGTATTTGATTGATATGACTGTTTAAGAGCAGACTGTGCCGCAATTTATTTTATTGGTAAAGAATGGCCGAGGAGATCTGTTTGACCTCCCTGAACTGAGCTGTGGGCGGGGGAAGCGGGAAAGGAGGGGTCCTCTCACTAGCACGGCTGTCCGCCCCACTGCCTGCACCCAGATTTTCTATTCTCTTTCTCTCTCTCTCTCTCTCTCTCTCTCTCTCTCTCCTCTGTTTAGAAAAAAGAAAACACTAATTGTTTAACGTCCTTATCTTTGACCGCGATCACTTTTGGCCCGCCGCGTAGACCGCCGGCCCATTTGCCGAAATTTTCAAAAGGGCCAAAGTGGTGTGAGGTCATGCAGGTCCACAGGGGGCCTTGGGCTCGTGGTGTTCAGAAGCCTGTCTCTCCGACTCGGCGTTTGGGGATCAGACGGCTGGGAAAGAGGCACTGAGGAGAGAGAGGGGCCTGTCCCGCACAGAGCCGGCCCGGTCCAGGTGCTCTGCTGTAGAGCCTATTCCGGCTCCCAGGCTCATGTTCCTTTTTGGAGCGACGCGGGACTCGATTGCCTTCGCTACACATGCGAACGGACACGTCTAATAATCCCCAACGCTCCTTTTTAAATGTTTTACGCAGTTTTCCCCACAGCTGTTGTGCGGTTTATTGTTTTATAGCGGTTTTATGAGGGCTAACGAAGCAATGGGCATATCGGTGGCTGTTGTGCACTCGTAGGCTTTAACAGACACACACGCTCACACACACACGTACACACACGCACACACACAGACAAACACACACACAGACAGACACACTCGCACACACACACACACACAGAAAATAAAACACAGACACACACACGCATAGACACGCACACACAGACAGACACACACACAGACGCACACAAACAGAGCCATTCCCTATGATAAGCAGCAGTGAATAATAGCTGTCAGGGGCAGCTGCTGGCTCTCTTGTTCACATGATAAGTGATTACCCTAATTTTGAAAGGTGGCTGATAAATAGTAGCATGCTATGTCGACACTGAGGGAGCCCTGGCAATAATACCTTTTTGATTATTCAATAAATAACCCATAATTGGACATTGATTGGGCAGCAAGGCCAGTGCAGAGAGGGGGGCTCGGGTATTGACCCCTGCGGTCAGTATGCGGTCAGCGTGCGTGCTGACCAGTGGTCACCAGGTCACACCCCCCCCCTTTTCCATGTCCACCCCGAGTCTCACTGATTTAATCAACGTGGGCTCACCCCTTCTACACTTTTATTTATTGGCAAATCTATGTTTCCATCTAATGGGTGCCACTTAAGAACTTTTCAAATGATCCTCCCCGCTTGTGAAGAATGCATTATATTGGCAGGTTTAGTACGAACAAGATTGAAATCTGTCCCGTATGGATTTTTTTTTTTTTTAGCCCTCCCCTTCTCCCAGTCAGACAAATGGATTCATTTCATGGCAGATATTCCTCAGCCATCTAACTCTGACCCAAATACATTGGGGGCCCCTATAGCGACAATTACGCTACCGCCGTGTCTCTCTCTCCGACATCGCCGCTGAAAGGAGCCACCGAAATCTGGAACATTTTGCTCTCGGTCCACTGTCACCACGAGTCGCCTAACGACAGGAACTTGTATCCATAATACGGCTCTAAAAATGACAACTAGGTGCCGGATGTCTCAGGGGAAGAGGACTACTGTCATTCAAGTGAGTAATTCCGGGGTGAAAAGAAAGAAGGTAGAAAGAAAGAAAAAAAAAACCCCAGCCTGCTTTGAAAATCATGCGAAATGACTTTCCCCTGCTGATACATTACGGCATGGGGTTTGCCTATTAAATACCTTCTCTCAATTGGCCATTATTTCGCCCAATAAAACAACCGCGGGCGGCGCGTTTTTTTTTTTTTTTTCCCCTCGTCTTTTTGTTTTAGGGAAGCGTGTTTCAAATGCAACGAGAAAGCCACTAATGAAATGAAACGTTTGATGTCTTAAATAAAAAACAGGCCGGGGATTCTGGGTACCGAGGAGCGGGGGGGGGGGGGGCAGGGGGGGGGGGGTGGAGGGAACGGGTTGGGTGGATCATAGGTGTGGGAAGCCTGCAGTTTTACTAAAACTCCTTTCTCTTCAGAAAGTCTGCCAAAAAACAATACCCACCCCCTCGCCCCCTCCACCCCCCCACCCCTCCTCTCCCCACCTTTGAGCCGCTTTTTCTGAAAAAGAAAAAAAAACACATAGATTGTGCTCATTATGTTATTATTGAAAGCGAATACGGTTTTTGGCCCTTTAATGAACGCGCCGACTTAAATGGCTCTAGCAGGTGAGGCAGACGAATTGAAATACGCAAACGAGTCAACAGTCCTAAGCCTAACCATTTCGGCCGCAGCCAGCGACAGGACGGACGAGCGCGTTCGGCTTCTGAAAACGTACATTAATGCTTAATCTTCCCCCTCTCTCGTCGCCACGACAAAAATGGAAACGGAGAAAGAGGGAGAGAATGAGGATGATAAAGAATTATTGCTATTAGACTTTGCTCCCGCGCTTTAGGAGAAAATCGCTCCATCTATAATTTACACCCTCAATTACTATTAATAAAGAGATATTTCAGCCCGGACCACACGGGATGATTACACGAAACGTGGCATTAACATTCTCCGTTTGAATGTTTCCATCCCCAATTGCTCATGGAGTTAATAAGAGGGATGATCACCCTTTATTTTTTCATGAAATTATGCTATGGATATGATATTTTAATTTATCAGCCGTGATAAATGTATTGAACCAGTTAATTGAGCCCCTGTGAGGGAATGAGGGCTCTGAGCGTGGTGGATGCTGGGAAATCAGGGACGAGGCTGTGACGGTTGGGGACGGGGGGGTGGGGGTGGGGTCTCATGCGTTGGGGGGGATCTCTGGAGGCAGGTTCCTGAATTCAAGCTCCATACACATTGAAATGTATATTTATAAATGTATTAAGTATTGTTTTAACTAAACCACACTCCCCAAAGCTCAGGGTTGGTACATATACACGTGTTTACCATATCGCTTAGGCTACCTGTATTAAGTGATGCCATATTTTTTTCCAGAAAATAGTTACTTGGATAGGGATCACAGGTTCATGCAAGTCCAACTCAATTACTATGAGGTCAGAACATGTCGGGTAGTTACTTCACTCACTCCACAATCATTCGTGATTTGATATTATCTAATTCAATTAAATTTAATTGAACGCTGTACAGAGAAACAGAAGGAAAATTGCGCAAAAACCCAGGCCTGAACCTCCAAAAAGCAAATGAGGTCAAAACTCCCCAGTATGATGTATCCTCAGCCGTGTCAGGTCTTGTATACAGCCTTGTGCACAGTTAACAAGGATTTTAAAAAAGCCGTATTAACAAGGTTGTTCCATTAGAACACAGTACTGATGACAGGATAGGGAATGTGTGGACAAAGCTGTGTTAAGGAGCATCAAAGATGTGATTACATTCATTTAACCACAGTGTATTTGTAAAGTGTGTGTTCAAATTCAAAGAGAGACAGGGCATTGGATGGAGCAAGTGCAAGACAGCGCCCCTAGTGGATCGACTTGGTATAGCCGGCTGGTACTCGCTGGCAAAATCTGAAGAAGTGACTCCGGTTGGAGGAGGTCGGCTGGCGTTTTCGGGACCAGGCAAAGGCTGCCACAACCCCACTGTTCTTGCGTCCATAAACAAAAAACTAATCAGGCTGCCTCAGGAAACACGCCTCCCTAAAGCCTCCCCTCCTACCCCATTCTAGAGGTGCTTCTCCCAGGGAAACTCTTCAACCGGTGACAACCAACCAGCCGAATCGTGCTTGGCACGCCGTACACCACACAGCAAAATGTTCAGTGTAAAACCTACTCTGATGAGAGTACTTTCAACACTGTTGATTCAACACTGAGAACATTGCTGTTACTGTACCCAACCCCTAGCCCTTACAGTTAGAGTCCCATAGATGTCACAAAGTCAGTGTCCCCCACGCCCTGTCTGTCACGGGGACAGGCGAGGCAGTGCACGGTGTAGAAGCCTGCTCCCAGGCCTCCAAGCGCACGCTCACAAGCCACCACCGTTGCCACGGCAGCGAGCGAGGGACCGTGCCTCGCGTCTCTCCTCCGGCTACGGACATAATCAGCGGTTTTCTGCGCTCTTTATTTTCTTTTTTTCTTCCTCCCAAGGAAATGTTTAATGGCCTTTTCATATAAAAAAGTATTGTGCGCTTGTAAAAGGGTTCCAGATTGACAGCTTTGCAGACTCAAAGCTGGTTCCGCCACCCCCCACCCCATCCCTTGCTCTTATTAAAAAAATGTGGGTGCAACAGCAGTAAGTAACTGCAGCGCCAGCGTGCATTTGAGTTCCTGACAGAGCGGTAGCAGCGGGCGTGTCTGTATCGCCATCACCTGCACCAGGGGTCTACAGACCAAGGGCATTAACCCCACCCCCTCAGTATAACCAGCTCATAATCACAGCTGTGCTTTTCCATTGCAGACAGAATTTGGTGGGGGTGGGGGGGGGCATCTTATCCATCCAGTTTTCCCTCCAAAACACGATTGGCATGACGTAAGGCCCGCTGAATTTCAAGTACAGCTTCCATTACTTCACAACACCCCCCCCACCCCCCACCTCCTTGATAAATTCCACACTTTTTCCCTCTTTTTTTCCTACTGGGCCTGCCTCACTCTCGGCATGCGGCCGGGTGCCAGACGGGCCTTATAAAACGTAGACTTCAATGGACCTGCGACAGGGAGCCTCGTGCCCCGCCCGCGTATCTGGTTTGATTTTGGGAGAAAATTACAGAATTCCTGCTTTGGAAGCCATTGTGGAACATGCTCTCCATAAAAAAATCCACCGGTGGGGTTTTTTTTTGGTGGGGGGGGGGGGGGCTACGGTGGGGGCTGATTGGGTGGGTGGGGGGCTGAGGGTTAGGCGGCGTGGTTTGTACCTCTCCACAGGGCCCGTCTAGGCAGGGTGGGGGTTCTGTAAACCAGGAAGCCGTCCCGTAAACAGACCTGTTATGGAGACAAATGCTTGGGCCCCGGGACAGGGACGCAGAGACTCTGCTGGTAAACAGACTCGACTCCCCTGTTTGGACCAGACAAAAGCCCCCGGAGGTCAGCTCAGGACAGACGGACGGCCTTTTAAACGAACGCACCCTCGCCCCCCGCTCGTAAAAGGACACGACCACATTAACCCGGCGGCCATCGGGCGAAACGCCGCGGTCGATTGCGTCGCACGTGACCGCCGCTTTGCTTTGTCGCAGTTAATAGCGTTTGTTATGAGAGCCAGAGAAGGACCCCGTTTAGCGATGTCCCCTGAATAGAAAATGTAAAATGGTCGCCGCATTCTGTAAGCGCTGTGTCCCTGTCTACATGGAACATTCCGGAAGCTCTCTGACGGAGACGAGACGCAATCCTCGCAGCTCCGCCCACGACTGCTGGAGCCTCCAACCGAAACGCGTCGCCCCCTTTCTCTTCTCTGAGGAGATCCCAAAAAATGCCACTTGCGCTTCTTTTTTTTTTTCGCCGGTCGAGTGTGGGAACCCTCGGCGGGCCCCCCTTCATCCCGGGGGCCCCCTTGGGAAGGAGGCCAGCGGTCGTCTGGAGTTACGCGATGTGTGGGGTCTCCGCCCTGCCGCCGCTCCCTGCGAGCCCCCCGCGGCAGACACCCAGAAATCCGCCGCAACCGCGTCGCTGTCTGTTTCTAATGAGCGGCCGTTAAAAAGGCTTGTAACACGCCTGTTACAAGCGCAGACATTAAAGGCCCGGGCCGCGTCTCTCTCGCTCGCTCGCTCGGGCCCCTCGCTGCCTGTCAGAAACGGGGCTCCGTCGCGTTCGGCTGAGCTGCCCTGACATGACACCTTCCGGGCCCGGGCGTCTTTATCCGGGCCCTAAAAAACAATTTAAAGTTCCTGCTTTTTTTTTTTTTTTTCCCTCCCCGGGCCTTCGCTTTCTGCCCGACTGGCAGAAGAAGATTACGTGCGGAGGAAAACAATCCCGTCGCGATCGCGCATACCCACACAAATGTGAAATGTCAGCGCGTATTGGATTGGGCTGAGGGAAGAGCCGGCGATGACTGTGGACGCACAAGCAGCAGCTATTGTTTGGGTAATTTGTGTGTATTTAAGCGCGTGGCTCATTCATCCTTTCTCGTGGGTTTTATGGGGATCCGGCCCATTTGCCTGCAATATAAATCTGTCATAATTTATATGAAATACTAAAAAAAGAGGAGCCACATTAATCACCCTTTCCTGTTTATTAAAGCAGTAAAGATTTCACCGAGTGCTTTATCACTGCCCCTAGCATTAGCATTGAAGCCAGTCTGGTTGGGTAGCGTATGACCAGTGCAGTCAACACAACCATCGCAGTGTTTTTTTTACAGCGCACTGCCATTGTACACAGTGCCCCAGACATGAGCTGCCACAGAATCTTTATTGTGTTTGGCAGGACGTATAACATCGTCTGGCATGATGACACCACATGACACCGCGTGAACTGGCAGAAAGGGCGTCAGTGCGCGTTACTGTGCCGCACCGCGTTCGCACATCGGTTCTGTCTCGGTTGAAATACCCAGCATGCAGTGAGAGCAGCGTCGTCCCTCGCCGCCTTACTCACAGACTACTGCCACTGTCAGCAGAGTAGACAGAACCAGAACAACACCTTCCTTAAACCAGTGTCTGTGAAGGGAACTGCAGTTCCTTGGAGGGAGGGAGGGAGGGAGGGCTCCTCAGTGTAAATCCTCAACAACAGTTGGTGACAGTGTTTTTGTGTGCTCAAAGTTGTAGGTAAGCACCCTCTTGACGTTTTATCTGGTAGGAGACGGACAGGCGGTGACTGAACACGTCTGCGAGAACCGGGATCTTCCAAAAGAACAGACAAAAAAAAGTGCCCTTCCAAAACCGACGGCGTCGCGGCATTACCGCACCCATGACAATCGTAAATTTGCCACCCCCATTTGGCCCTGAATAATAACGTCTTAATTATTATTTTTGCTACCTATAACATAGTTTTTAGGTATAATGATTTTTTATGGCCCTGACATATTGTCAGGGGGTGACATAAAGCCACAGTGACATGTGACATTTGGAAAAGGTCACCGGGCCCATCTCGGCTCACGTCTGTCATCATAACGCTGGCACTTGTCATATTGAAGCTGGCATCGCAATCTTAGCGTCGCGCTGGAAATCTTCTCCCTTTTCCGCTGTTTTTCAGCCGGGTGTCAGGATTTTCCTTTTGTCTGCCTGGAAGGGGAGGGAGAAAATTGCCACTCTGGGGAAAGTAACCCAGCCCTGCTCCTTCCAGCGACCTCTGACATCTGAAATAATATTCCTGCTCCCCATTTTAGATAGAGGCATGACAAGGAGAGGGGGCTATTACTAATGTGATAAGTACGTCAGGCTAGGGGGGTGGGGGTGGCGGTAGGGGGGGTCTCGGGTGATCTCCCGGAATTAAAAGGAATAAGCGTGCCTGCTTTTTTCAAGAGGGGCAGAGAGGAGGTGGCTGTCACTGTTATTCATCATTTTTATTTTTTTCCCTCTTCCCAATCTAAAACGCTCCAATAAAAAAAAAGCAAGAGAATTCAGTCAGACAGGGAATGTTTCCCTCCTGTTTTCCCAAGCGGTGTTTTCCTGTCGGCTGCTCGCAGTGCAAAATGATTCAGCCCCGCGCCCAGCCTGAAATGATTTCCCGTAAAATGGGTTTTGAAAAAAAAGAAAAATTCATTTTTTGTTTGCATTTTAATCACTTTTCTTTTTTATATGTATTTTTTTTTTCCCCCTAAGTGAAAGCTGTTGCAAAGAACTGTGTGCTTTACAGTCTGACTCCCCTCTGTTTGAGAGCTGTCCCCCTCCTTTCTTTTAAATCGTGTTGTTGGAGTGGTACATATGTTTTTGGAGGATATGAAATATTCATGTTCACGTATGGATAGGTGGGGGGTGGGGGGTGGGGGGATCGGCCTGGTCAGGGGCAATCGTAAATCAAGCCGTGCCTGTAATCCGGAACGGTCCTCCCTGGGCGCCCGGCAACCGCGGTCCTCCGCCGTGACCCTGCACAAGGTGGAGCCGGAGGACGGACGGGCGCGCACGGGGGAGGGGGCGGAGTCACGGAGGGCGGGGCGTGTCACAGTACCGGGGAGCGGCCCGTAAAGTACGGGCCTGTACCACTCAGTACTTACACCCTGACAGCTTTAATGGTGATGGTCATATTATAGAGAGAGCGAGAGGGGTGTTTTATTGGGATCACCCGTGAAGGCAGGGGTAGCGAGGACGCCACGCGTCTGAGGAAATAACGCTGACTGAGTCAGAAGCCTTCACAGGAGCCTTGCTAATTAAGGGGAGCTGCTGACTAATGAAGGATGATTTTTAATGATTACCCGTTAAGCTAATGCAGAGCGAGGGATTGTTCAGTGGGGGGAAGTCGGAATATATTTCTGAGGACGAAACTATGACTATACTTCAAGTTATGGGTGGGCATTTTCGAGCCCCTGTCACGCTGGAGTGCTCAGGGGTTAAGAAAACAGTACTCCTATCCTCAGCAAAAAGAAAAATATATTTAATCTACAAAAATATTACTGTTTTCGGCGTAATGCTCAGTCAGTGTGTATGTGTGCTTGACGTTTAATCATTTAATCAACAGATTTTGATAGTGTTTGCAGTGTTCAAGCAGTTATTCTGTTCTCCAACATTCAAGTAGCCTACTCGTGCCCATCCCCACTTCCAAATCCGTATAATCCTTCTCTTGCACAATGTTCTGATCCACCAGTTGTGATAGCTCTAGCGCAGAGTGTTTTACAGAAAGGCTGGTCTATTTGGTTCACACGTTTCTCTGATACTGGCAACCACCCAACCTCCACCTTCCCCCTTTGCTGTCATTTCTAATTTTGCTGTCATTTAACCCAGGTCTACAAGCACAAGGCAAATTTAAAGCAGTATTGAATCTGCATAATTTGTCCACGGTAGCATAACCCCCACTTCCTGTAACATAACCTCCCCCCTCACCCAGAGCAAGCACCTGCCAGGCCGTTACAATGAGGAAAAGGGTTGTGTCGGCTTGTCATGCGGTTAGCGAGCAGCTAACGGACAAGGCCCCACCGCAGGTACACTTCCTCTTGCACAACCATGACACCACCGCTACCTTGCGTGCGACCGCGAGTGACAAACTGCGACCACCGCCCTCCCAACTCATCCCAGCCCCAACCACTTATACTCCGGCCCCTCGCGTCTCATCCACGGCAGGAACCCCACCCTCAGGTAGCCATGGAGACAGGCTTTCAGAAAGACCCACACTTAGCCTACTCAAATATGAACAGCGATCCGTAAAATGTGCAAATCGTAGGCTATCGGATGATATCACAGTTAAGGTCTTGTTTTCTGTGTTTTTACCCACTCCAGAAATTCGTTGCCCTTACGCAATAACCTCAAATGACTTCAAGGATCATTTTGTCAAAGTGTCAAAATAAAAACGTTTCCGAAATAGCCGTAAAAGCCATGGCATGTTTTTGAATGTATTGCAAATAGGAAATCATTAAACAACAATAGGGTATATAGCCTACAGTTATAGACCTACCTGAAATTACACAGGTCTAGGCTACGAGTCCATTATGTATGTGACAAATAGCCGACTATAAAACACGTGATGACATTTGATAAATTCTGTTAGAAACACTGCTCACAATGAGGAGTTGCGTCAACACAAACAGCAGAGGGATAGCTTGATCCAGAGGATCTCAGTCGGTATCGTTGTTATAATCGGAAACAAACGCGAGCAAGAACATTCTGGAAGCGAAACGGAAAACTAAACTCTCCCTCTCCACACACAGTCGATGCTGACTTCTGTCTGGCACTGTTTGGAAACTGCGAAACACACACTAAAACTCGCAAGCCCAGCACCTGGCAGTCTCCAAGCCGTGCGTGCTTGCCAACTGAGCTCAAAAGATGTGGTTGTTTGCCTTGTTAATACATGATAATTGAAAGCTTAAGTCAGTTTAGTCCTGGAAGTTGCTCTTTGTAAATACACATCTTGATATTTTGATCGCCAAAGTCGAGCCGGGCCTATTTCTTTTACCTTTGCGATTAACCTTGTTTAGATTAATTTTCATTTCTCCCCAAAAGACAAGTCAATACTTATAGGAATTTGTACGCAACACATTTAAGTAATTCTGTTTTTCAAGAAAGAATGACTCCTTGAGGTGACATTTAAAAGCCGCCGTAGTTAGGCTGGATCCAGACAGAGTGACTATGTAAATACGTTATTGTGCATCGAATGTAGACGGGGTGTGAGAAATGCTTGTCAGAGCAGCTTTACAAGGGTGTTTGTAAAAGGACGTTTAGCTCACAGTTGCGCCCGGTTGGAGCCACCGCTCCTGATAAGGAAGATTGATTTTTTGATTTTGCACTGACGATTCCCCCCACCGCAGTGTTTTTAATCTCAGATTTAAAAAATGGATGCTGCCTTTTGTTTTATGTTAAGCGGTTGGTCCCCACCTGGTGTCATTCACCGGTAGGCTACAATATGACAGACTTGGGTTACTTTTCCTTTAGTGCTTTTAGATGGAGATCCACGTGTGAGTTCTAATGGATATGAATGGTTTAATGGCATTATTGGGATTAGAACAAAGCCAATTACACTTGAATGAAATTTGCGCACCCCCCCCCCCCTCTCTCTCTCTCTCTCTCTCTCTCTCTCTCTCTCTCTCTCTCTCTCTCTGTGCACCTGAAGTGTTTATTCGTACTTTGCATAGTTCGCTTCTGCATAATCGGTTTTAAATTCCAAAGACAGATGACTCAAATCAAATTAAAAGGCTAAACAATGCATTAAGCATTGTGCGCACACCTTGGAACGGGGACGGTTTGATTGAGTATTTTCAATACGTTTAAAGCTTTTGGAGGCGTTGTAGTCAACCCCAAAATATAGCCTAGCATTCGCATGGCCTTTGTTTCCAATTGGACATTAACGTTGTATCGACGGAAAACGAACTGAACGGCGCTATAGATGACAGGAGATGTAGTTCGTATTGCCCTTTTGCTTTTGAGAGTGGTATGCTGCTAGTTGGCTTAGCGTGTGAGCTGCGTAAAGTTACACAGTTAAGAACACGTCAAGGGAATTCGTCAAGCTTAATAAAAAGGAAACTTCCTGAAGAGGCGGCTGACTGCCCTTTTGTTGGCTAACAGAAAAGTTGTTGGGAGTAGGGGGGTCTGCGTGCACTTCTGCACTCTCCTCCTCTCCTTATCTGGAGTGGGTCAGCTCCAGTTCCTGCAGTTGGAGCGGGATCAACCCTCGCCCCCTGTCCTAATCTTGTTTGTCGGTGCTAAATTAGCTGCCCCTTCTAGGTATGTTAGCAGCTAATGAATTTACGACCTGATACTGTGTGTGTGTGGGGGGATGGGGTTGGCGTGGGATTGACAGAGGCTGTAAAAAAGGAAGGAAAAAATGTAATTAACATTTATTAGCTGCCTAGTCATCTGCGTTGGGATGGGTGGGAGTGTGGATGATATTGCAGGGATCAATTAATTTTTAATCATCTCTGGAGAGATTATGGAGACTCCCAATGAACTCCAGACTGGCTGGAGTCTGTCAATAAACAGGGCGTGGGTCACGCGCTAATGTGCCGTGTGCAGAGGGGACTCCCGCTTATCAACACTGTTGCCACGGCGCCATCCCACACCTTTGACCAATTCACCCTTCGTCCAAAAACAGTGGACTAAAGGTGTGCACATGTCAGGGGGTGCTGGACTGACGTTTTGGACTCTCACGGAAGTCTAAATTGAACTCTAATGAACTATGTCCTTAATTTGAACAAAAGGAAATTAAGAAAATGTTACGTATTTTCATTATCTGCACAAGCACAAACATGATTGGGTTGGCAGTATTGCATAATGATCAGGGCTCACAGCTGCAGTGTCGTATGTTCATTTCCCAGGTGGGGAACTGCAGTCGTACCCTTGAGCCAGGCACTTAACCTGAATTGCTTCAGTAAATATCCAGCTGTATAAATGGATTGTATGTTAAAAAAAAAAAACGAATGTAAAATGTACAAGTCGCGATGGATAAGAATGTCCGCTAAATGGCAGTAATGTAATGTGAATGTAAGTGCGTTTCATCAGCAAAAAAAAAAACTCCAAATAATTATGCAGTGCGAAGAAAGATTCGCTCGCTTAAATTATTTCCCTCAAAATGAAGGACAAAGTGCAGTCCAGTCTGAGCCAGAGTTGCTTCACCGCATAACTAACTGTCACTGCAGGGAAAAGACACAAACAGAAAATATTCACCTCCTGGCTCCCGCATTTCAGTTGACTCTAATTTAAAGTTGAAGACAGCAGCGTAACTATAGAAGTCTCTCAGTCCAGAATTTTGATTGCTTTCATAAGTATAAAAAGCTAGCTTAAAAAAAAAAAAAAAATCTTAAACTGAAATAATAGGCGGTATGTCACCTTCCTGTATAACATATGTTTACCCCCACCATCTGGTTGCTTTTCATATTGCAATTGGCATTGTGTCTGTATCACTGACATCCAAAGTGAAGTGCTGTAATGTGTGACAAAGAGGCTAAGGAAAATAGGCATGGCACTGAGGCGCACTTGTGAAAGGATAAACGACAGGAAAAATGTGCACTGCCTGATTTGTGGTGTCTGGTACCCCTGGGGTTAAATGGTGAGAATTGCATGCCAAGCAGTAGCCAACTGTTAAAAGCGAATAACTTCATTGCTTGAAAGGTCCTCATACATCAGTGCGTTTGTTTATCCGGCTAGGTTACTGCAGCTAGGGCTTGGCTTCATGCAGATTGCAGGGAGGTGTGTGTGTGTGTGTGTGTGTGTGTGTGTGTGTGTGTGTGTGTGTGTGTGTGTGTGTGTGTGTGTGTGTGTGTGTGTGTGTGTGTGTGTGTGTGTGTGTGTGTGTGCGTGCGTTCACGTGTGTGCGCGTGTGTGTGAATGCACACGACTGCATGTTAAGAATCTTACGTGCACGGCCCCGTTCGCTTTTGCAGGTTAGCGTCTCCTGAGTTTTTCCTCCTTAGCGGCGTGGAGAATCTCAACCACGTAGTTGCATCAATCCTTTTTTACATCAATGAAAATGCTAGCAGCGCTATCGCTCATAATAAAGATGCCGCAAAATGTGCCTGCAAGATTTTTTGTCAGTCTCTTTGAGGTATGTTCAGCAATTTCTCCTTGTTAGTTTTAGTTATGGCTGTAATTCTTCCCCCTTTGCTTTTTTATATCATATTGCATTTTGGTGACACTATCACTCGTTTATCACATGATTAGATTCACCGTGCCGTAGTTTGTCATGATCTGCTTGCTCATTTGGAAATGATAAGTTAAATTCCTGCACAAACATCTTCGAAATACATAAGCCTCGGTTAGCTAAGTAAGATTCCTCCGAGCAGATTCATAGCCACACATCGTTACATCATCACTCCATCATTCCTTGTCAGTATACTGCATTTCTGAGCATATCATTTCTTCCAACTGCATTTGAGGGTTTGTATTGGGTAAAGATAAGGGTCACTGCATTCGTGTATTTGACTGTGAAGTGAAGACCCGACATGAAGAGGCTCAAAGAGACCTCCCAGTTCCCACTAGAGCACTTGAAGACTCCCACACACACACACACCCATGGGCACGCACGCGCACACACACACACTCATGCGCACACGCATGAACACACACACACACACACACACACACAGTGAAGTACGCTCTATTTATGGGTCTCAATCACTCTATGTATCTCTGAAACTGTCACACACTTTCACACTCTCACACCGTTTCTCTATCTCTCTCTCTCATACACCCCCTCTTTCCTGGCCTGTCGGTTTGTCGGAGAGGCTGCCCCGCGTGTTGGAGGAAGTGGTGTTGGGGGCCGCCAGCTCCCCTGGTCCCTTCCGGCAGCCCATTAGGGGTAGCGAGCTGGATCTCTGAGCTGTAAATTAGCCGCCTCGCCTGGAGGTTTGGAGTGTTTATGGCTCAAGGTCACCCCTATAAATCGGAGCAGTCAGAGCTTTTTGCCACAGAGCCGCCGTCACCACAGAGCCGCCGCCACAGAGCCGCCGCCACAGAGCCGCTTTAGCGAGGAGATAGGGCCGCTTCACGCCACAGGTGTACCGCGCGACGCTCCGTCCCGCCGCCCCAAAAACGTCTAGCTGCCGCGTTCGCGCATTCCCTCGCCCCCACATCTCCCGGCCCTCTATTCGGGGATTTCGGTAAACACATCTACCCCCTCGTCGGAGTCACAAATCACTGCGCGAAAACAAGTTCGGCACTGAACTGATGTGGTTCTTGCGCCCCTTAAAAAATGTAAGGTATCCTAGCAGTGTTGGGCTGCAGCCTTCGAGGCCTGGCCGTTGTCTGTTTGTTAGGCAGCAGGTACCAGTCACCGGGTTCACTGGCAGTACCAGTAGCTGTCGGCAGTGTGGGACAATGCCCAGTGCCATCTTGTTATCCTTCCTTTCACCCCCCCCCATCCTGCTCTCCCCTCCCCACGCCAGGCCACTCTTCTCTGACAGCGCACAGCTGTGGGAGCGGTCGGTACCAGCGGGCCCCGTCGGTGTCAGCGCGCCACAACGGGCCCATTCAGAGCAGGGACACAAAGGGCCACCGTAACACCCTACGCTCCCAGCACTTCCCTGACACCCAGAGAGCCAGCTCCGCTCCGCCCCGGCAACGTGTTCCAGGGTCGGGGCAAACAAAAAGCGCACTGTGCTCTCTCCAACCTGGCTCCCCGTTCTCCCAAACACAGATTTATTTCAGTGGCACGACATTATCATTAAGGTAGAAAGAAAAAAAAAAGCACACATTACGATCACGTGTCGAAAGACAGGCGCAGAGATGCACCGAGTGGAACTTTGCTTATTTTGTCACGCCGTGTCGTTTTAAGAGGCCCGCTGACATCGGCGAGGGGTAACGCTGAGAGTGAGCGATGAGAGCCGCGAGAGTCGATGGCGAGCGGGCGGTAATGCAACGCGGCGCCTAAATAAATGGCATATATGCACAGGTTAAGTGCGGCGGGGGGGGGATGAGTGTACTGTTTTTCCAGCTGGGAGCGTTCCTCAATTCGAGCTCACTGGACCCCGATCCCCTCGCCCGCTCCCCCTCTCCCACTAGACCTGTTGATGGCGCCTCTCTGTCACCCTACGGCGGGAGTGATAAATGTCCCTTATCGACATTGTCATTGTAATAGCCCACAACACGCAGAGATGGGAGATGGGGGCCAGAGTTATCACTGGCTTCTGCAGGGGAGGCATGCACATCAAGCTGCCAATCACCCACCCCAGAAATTGCTCTGAGATTTGAGTCCCCAGACAGCCACCAGACGGGCAGAAAAACTCCCTCTCGCCGCTATTACGGCCGGCTCTTTCTTTATTTCGCCCTCCTCTAATGCCAGGACTCCGAAAAAACGCCTCTGTCTCCTGTCAGCTAGTCCCCCCCCCCACCCCCGCCCCCCCTCGTGTGCTGACGGGGGCCGCTCCTCTTCTCCATTGCTGGAGAAAGGCGGGGGGGCTACGGAGAGAGCCGCTGCATCCCGGACGAGTCCCCAGCCCCGCGACATCATTCCGCCGCTCTTTAATTCTGTATCGACCGCCACAAACATTCCACGGTGCCCCAGTGTGCGGTGGCGTTTGGGGGGGGGGGGGGGGGGTAAGTGGGCGTGTCTCTCTCCCCCCAGACGGTTTTATCACTGCCCACAGGCAAAGGTGAAGTTGATCATACCTGTCGTCGACGCCTTTTTTCGCTCCGCCGCGAAAACGCTTTCGATATTCGCCGGGGCTTGAGTCTAGCAGGGCCGCCTCAACAAAAAAAAACGAGTGAGAGAGAAACGGAGGTGTAACATCCCCCTCTGCTGTTGGGTCTGGTGTTGCACTCCCAGCGAGAGAGAGAGAGAAAGAGAGGGAAGGAGAGAGGGGGGGCCCCCCGGAGGCGGCCGCGGGAAGCGCGAGGGGATAAGAATCGCGAGACGATGTCCGATTGCGGATGCCCCGCGCGATGATATCGGAGCGTGTCTGAACGCTCGCGCTTCTGTCTGAGGCCCTCCACCCTCCCCCGGGGCCCACATCGCCCTCCTTATCTCCCTCTCAAGGTCCGCCTGCTCTAATACCCACTCCGTCTGATAGCCATCACCCCCCGCCCCCATCGCAGCCCCAAGTCCCCCAACTCCCCTGTCTGCATTGGCCCTCTTCAGCCCAGGCCTCCAACTGAGAAGAAAGCCGACACTCTAAACCGAGGAGGATATACAGGAGTGGGGGATATAGATGTGTGTCTGGGGATTATCAAAGTTTCTGCGGTTTGTGGCGGGGTTGATAGCGGCCGGGGCCAGGGAACACACACGCGGGGGCGCGGAAGCACGGGTGTGCCGGCTCGGAGGACGCGGGAGGCGCAAGACCGCCGGGACGCGCGAGCTCGTAGGCCCAACAAGTGGCGCGTTCCTCCATTAGCAGCAAGAGACCGCGACATCTTCGGGAAACGTAAGCGTCGCGAGAACGCCGTCCCGGCGGTATTCAATAGGGAGTTTGTCGATTACAAAAGGGAAATAAGAAAATCAGAGATGAGAGATTTACATTTATTTCCCGTAGGAATATCCGAGGCGCGTTACGATGTCCGCGTCAAACCCTGGCACTGATGAGCCTCCGGCCGCCGAAATGACGTTCAGGGGGGGGGCGGCCTAAGTAATTACCCTCTTTAATAATAGATAGGTCAGGATGAGTGAGGCCAGCTGACCAGAGAGCCGACAGGGGATGAGGAGAGTTAGCCGGACAGAGTGAGGGGATAAATCACATCCCATTGTATTGAGAGATGGCTAACTAGCCGCGCGGTTGTTATTTCCCTGGTTTATTGCTGCGACCCCCCCAGGCTATATTTCTGTGGCTCAGCGGTCCTGACACGCTCCTTCTGGCAGATCCTCAGAACGAGGAGGAGGAGGAGGAGGAGGGGGGGGGGGCCGTTTGGCGGGGAAAGCGGGATTTATTCCTCCCCTTCTCCTCCCCTCCGCTCCTGACAGGTGCGGTGTTAACGGCCCGGCGAGCCACAGTCGTCCGCAGCGGGCCGAGGCGAGGAGGGGCGAGGAGGGGCGAGGCGGGGGGCTTAGGCCTTAAGTGGTTTGCGCGATGGAGGTGTTAGCCGTTGTCGGCGCGGCCCGGGAGCCTGACGGATGAACGGAGTCGGGGAACAGGAAATCCCACGTGAGATCTTAGGGGGGGGTTGGCGTGTCTGAGGTGGGGGCGGGGGCTCTGTGCAGGGACCCTGGGCCGGCAGGTTTGGACAGGGCGGGGGGGATGGACACTTGGCGGGAGACACGAAAAGCTCTCCTGTGACGAATCAATCACGGACTAACTTTTTGATTTCTCCAGCGGCGGTCGGAGCGATGCTAACGTGTACGGGGAAAGGGGAGCTCTTTAAAACTCAACGTTACTCTGTTAACAACCATGTTTAAACTGGGAGATGAGGGGGACCAGGTGTCTTCTGTTGCATTGCCTTGGGGAAGGTTATTATGGTTTTCTTATTGTATGCAGATCAGAGGACTGTAATTTAAATGTGTGTGTGTGTGTGTGTGTGTGCGTGTGTGTGTGTGTGTGTGTGTGTGTGTGTGTGTGTGTGTGTGTGTGTGTGTGTGTGTGTGTGTGTGTGTGTGTGTGTGTGTGTGTGTGTTCTTCCTGGAAAGCAGCGATACCTGCCTGTGGCCCAGCCATAGATTTAGAGGCACAGTTTAACGCACAGATGTTTAACACATGGAATAGCAGGTGTCTCCAGTCAAATGCCAGAGTGGAAAATCCAGATTCAGAAAGTAAAAGTCCTCCCCAGTATTTTGTTCCAATCACCTGGATTTGCTAGATAGCACAATTCTTCAGCCAGGAGGTAGAACTAATTTGTTAAATCAGCTGGCCGAGTTCATGGGTGAAAGAAAAACATGGCAGGACTTTTACTTTCTGACCCCTGGACTTTCCACCTCTGTGACTGTAACAGTGTGTCTGTGGATCAGCATTGGCCAGCGCTGCTCTTAATCCACCTGCATGCCCAGCTCCGCCCCTGCGCCCACACTAAACGGCATCACCGACATCCACTTTGTCACAGTGGCCAAAATGGGAGGGGCCACGGTAGGTCACATGACCAAAATCATGTGATCTACGAGAGACCCGGCAGCCCGCACCCAGCTTACACCCCTGCGTCCAGGCCCAGGCAGGCAATGAGCATATCACACAGTTAGATATGATTAATCACAGAGTCATCAGCTCTTCCTCCGTGTAAAGTAAAATTAATTACACCCCCCCTGCGGGGTTAAACGCACATCTGCTCTGCCACGGAGAGGAATCTTTAGGTTCTGCCAGCTAAAGTGTCTCTCATTTCAACCCTTATGTATGTGAGTGGGTGAGTGAGTGAGTCTCTGTATGTGTGTTTTTGTTTGTGTATGTTTATGTGGTGTCTGTGTGTGTGTGTTTATATATATATATATATGTGTGTGTGTGTGTGTGTATGCTGCTTTTATAGATGAGTGAGGTCTAAAATGGAAGCTATGTAAGTGGCCTGGGTAAGTGCAGCTGCCAAACAGATTGCCTCAATAATAACAGTGTGATAAATGACAGCGTGTCATTGGATATTCTCGCTATAAAGCAGTGGGGCTCGTTTATGTTGTTCTTATGACTCCCATTTGGCCTGTGTGTGTTCGGCTGTGCGTCTTGGCGCTTTGCGTCGACTGCGTAGGCCCCGTGTGTTGAGCTCTCTGTGCGCCCCTCTCTGCGTGTTGAGCTAGTTGTCGCATCCTCCTTGGTGTCGAGCTTTGTGTGTCACATGTCGCGCGCTGATCCCTGCGTGTTGAGCTCGGCGCGTGTTGCGTGTTGCGTGTTGCGTGTTTGCTGAGCTTTGTGCGTTTTGATCCGTGAGTCATTCTGTTTGCCGGGCTTTGCGTGTCAGGCTGTGTGCTGTGTGTTGAGCTCTGTTTGCTGGTTCCATGTGTGTGTGCGTGTGTGTGTGTGTGACATCTTGTGTGTTTATCTTTTTTTTGTATTGAGCTCTGTGTGTTTTGATCGGTGAGTCACACTGTTTGCTGTGCTCCACGCGTGGCGCTGTGGCTGCCCGCGTGTTATGTCGTGTGTGGCTTCGATGCAGTGCCAGGCAGGGGTAATAATAAGTGGGGTTGTCGGCGTGGAGACGGCGGTAACGCGGTGCCAGGCGGGGGTATTAATAAGCGGGCGGTTGTCGGCGTGGAGACGGCGGTAACGCGGTGCCAGGCGGGGGGAGAGAGAGATGACAGCTCCAGAAGAGCCTCCCTCTGTGTGCATCTGCAGCCTCACAGTCGCAATTCAATTAAGTGCGTTAGCTGATGTTGTGTCACCATTAGTAGTAATTAGTTAAAACATCAGAGTCTAAACAGTAAATTGGTCCCGGTAATTAATTCCCCCACTCGAGCATATGAGAGCTGAAGAGAGAGAGAGAGAGAGAGAGACTGAGGGAGTAGGAGAGAGACAGAGAGAGAGAGAGGGGGGGAGTTGGAGAGAGAGACAGAGGGAGTGGGAGATAGAAAGAGAGAGAGAGAGGAGTGTTGGTGTAGAAATCTGTGGGGGGTTATCTGTTGCCGAGCGCTATCAATTACCGTTAAGTATTGTTCAAGCCGGGGGTTTCTGGCGCCTGCCTCCTCCACAGTTGAGGACACAGGAGACCGGAGAGGGGTACGGCGGCCTTAGATGACTTCCTCTTCCTGTCCCCCTAACCGGCTGACCTCATGGCGGAAGCGTCTCGGCCCCATAGCCAGACCACACGACGATCGATGACCAGGCTATCATTGCACAGCTTGTCCCTTCCGGAAGAAAGGGGGCCGTGTCCACCGCGTGTCTTTCGCTCGGCCTGTGTTTAGAGAGATTATTGTGTAAATATGAATCCCAATAAAAACGCGAGTGCGACAATGACGTGAGAGTGGGGCGGGGCTCTGGAAGCTTCCAGGACGACGCGTCTTTACGGTAGGCAATGGATAAACTGTCAGGTTAAAGGAAACATCTGTACATGACTTCTGGGCTGGAATGGGTGTTACAAACATGAGCGGGTGGCCGCGTGACAGAGAGAGAGATAGAGGTGGAGAAAGAGAGAGATGGGGAGAGAGAGATGGAGACAGAGAGAGATGGAGACAGAGAGAGATGGAGAGAGAGATATAGAGACAGAGAGAGATGGAGAGAGAGATATAGAGACAGAGAGAGATGGAGAGAGAGATATAGAGACAGAGAGAGATGGAGACAGAGAGAGATGGAGAGAGAGATATAGAGACAGAGAGAGATGGAGACAGAGAGAGATGGAGAGAGAGATATAGAGATAGAGACAGAGAGAGAGATATAGAGACAGAGAGAGATGGAGAGGGAGATATAGAGACAGAGAGAGATGGAGAGAGAGATATAGAGACAGAGAGAGATGGAGAGAGAGATATAGAGACAGAGAGAGATGGAGAGAGAGATGGAGACAGAGAGAGATGGAGAGAGAGATATAGAGACAGAGAGAGATGGAGAGAGAGATATAGAGACAGAGAGAGATGGAGAGAGAGATATAGAGACAGAGAGAGATGGAGAGAGAGATATAGAGACAGAGAGAGATGGAGAGAGAGATATAGAGACAGAGAGAGATGGGGAGAGAGAAATGGAGACAGAGAGAGATGGAGAGGGAGATATAGAGAGAGAGAGATGGAGAGAGAGATATAGAGACAGAGAGATAGAGACAGAGAGAGATGGAGACAGAGAGAGATGGGGAGAGAGAGAGATGGAGAGGGAGATATAGAGACAGAGAGAGATGGAGAGAGAGATATAGAGACAGAGAGAGATGGAGAGAGGTGGAGAAAGAGAGAGATGGAGAGAGAGATATAGAGACAGAGAGAGATGGAGAGAGAGATATAGAGACAGAGAGATAGAGACAGAGAGAGAGATATAATGTACCAAACGCCTGAGACAAAAGACTATTCTCAAAAGGGATCAAGCCAAACCCCCCACCTGCTCACACACTCCAGATCCTCTCCCAGCTAGAGACTGGGGCTGTCTGCTCAGTGCACATCTGACACCTATCCACCTATCCCAGGCAGTGGAATATGTGGAGGGCTTTCAGGGCATAAACGCATCAGTTTTAGATGTATCAATATTTAAGTAAGGCTAAGCCCTCCCTCCCCCCCCCCCCCGGCTGTGTGTGCAGTGCACTCTGGGACGTCGGCGGAGGCGCCGTGGGCCGTCGTCTTTGCGTTAAATCCCATCCCGTGACGACGGCAGCTGGGGAGCGCGCGGCAGGCAGGCGGGATGGCGGGATGGCAGATCTAACCCAGCAGTATCACCCTCATTTCCTGGGTCAGCGCCTGGGTAATGGTCTATTAATTTGCTCCTTTCTCCCTTGCGAGGCAAACTCAATTTCCAGTCCCAGCTCACAGCAAAACTGTCGACATGGTGATTGATTGAACAAACAGCTGTCACTACCGTAAGCCCATCCAACCCCCCCCCCCCCCCCCCCCCGCACCCCCACCC
>CM056396.1:27113677-27149218 GCA_029718625.1 Synaphobranchus kaupii | reverse complement strand
CTTTGTTGACGCCTTTAAGTAATGCTTAAGAGAGTAGCATGCTCCAGGCTAAAATATGGAACTGCAGTGATGTTGAAAGAGAGGTGTTGGAGAGAGTTTAGGCGGGTTTAGGGGAGGGGAAGTGGGAAAAGAAAGGAAGAGAAAGAAAGAAAGAAAAGTGAGAGGCTTAGACACAGAAACGTAGTGCGCACACATTCAGGAGTGAGACGAGCTGGAGAGGGAGCCTGCGCTTGGCTTTAAGCACAGAGCAAGAGAGACAGAGAGCGTGAGAGAGAGAGAGAAAGCCCACAGGACCTTACACGGCAGGAAGAAGAATACCCAAAGCACTTTCTTTAATTAAAATACACCTTCGCTATTTCAATCGTTCATTCAAACCAATGGCACGGCATGCCACTGAGGGCGTGGAGTCAATTTTAATTCTCGAAATTGCTTTAAAAAAAATAAAAATTTACGCGGAAATAATTAATTAAACGGACAGACCTCAGTTATGACACCATGGAACCCTGCAATATCAAGAGAAGAGTCCGGAAAAGGAAGAATCGAGGCAATGGAGGTGTCCTGGAAGCCAAAAAAGAGGCAGAATGATCCGTCCGTGTTCTGCTGCCGAAGCGTTGTAGTTTCTTAATCCGTTGTTTGTCCGGCGCAAAGCGTACGGACGTGCCCCTTCCCGCCTTCTGGTCCCCGCGTGATGATTTCTCAGCGCAGTGCCGTCCTCTCGGGGTCATTACAGTTTAAGTTCAGACGAGAGAGGGCATAGTGTTCTCCCGTCGCGCACGGCGGTTAACGTGGGAGATCTTGAAGGCATCGAGAGGTCGGCACATTTACCTCGCCGTTTGTCAGAGTCGGGAGTTTTTCCGCAGCTAGCCTAACTGACAACTTCCTATTTATGGTACGGGTTTTGAAACCTTGAATGGACATCGTTCTGGTGAAGGCTTAGGCCGACGCGTAGGCCAAAGCCGTTATATTATACAGGATACGGGCTTTTCTCTTATTTCTGGATCTTATCCAACACGCCAAGGACAAAATACAAAGGGGGTTTTTTTTTTTTTGGGTGAGTGTTTCTCTCTTTTACCATCTGCCGTTTTTAGCAAAATAGTTTGATTGGCCTAAACAAATCCGATTCCTCCCTCCTGAGAAGCTCATAAAATACTCACTCCCCCAAGTGCTATTGTACCCCCAAAACGTCTTAAGGCTCAGTCTTTTCACACCCCCCCTTATGAACATGCGGGGTCCTCCCTGGGGACCCCAAATCTCCCCAGGTCCCCCAGCACAATGGGGTTTTGCACATGCACAAATGCTAAACAGAGTAGTGTTGTGGTTGTGTGTATAACTTAGTTTAATGTTTGCGTCCATAGGGTGAAATAGACTATATATACTGTATATAGGGTTGTTGACAAGTTGCACTTCTTAAAGTCTCTCTCTCTCTCTCTCTCTCTCTCTCTCTCGTGACTCTGTTCTTTCCCTCCTCTGGGGAATTACTGGTCCTCAGTCCCTGATCTTTGCACTTTGTGTTTGCACTGTAAGTCCCTGTGGATGGGAGCGTCAGTTAAATGTCAGCAAAGTGATGTAATATTACTCCAAATCCAATAAAGAGAAAGGAACTACAGCTAAATGAGGGGATGCCGCTGCCAGTATGGGCCCGACATGCACATTTTACCCATGGTGCATTGCTCACCAGCAGGGCCTGTAAATTCAGACCAACTGAGCAAGAGACTTTGCTAAGAAATGAGAAAACTGCAGATAATATTTATTTTTTTCCCCTTCTTACACAGGTGTCTTTTGATTGGTCAGTTTTACTGTGCCGTGAATCGCTGTGGGCCGAACTTCCGCTCGCTGTGGGTCGAACTTCTGCTCGCTGTGGGTCGAACTTCTGCTTGCTGTGGGTCGAAATTCCGCTGGCTGTTGGCCGAACGTCCGCTCGCTGTCACCCGGCTGCTGTGCGTTAAGCACGCCAGACTGTGGTATATCCCACCCACTCATCGCCGGGGGGCCTTCATCCCCGATGGAAAGGCCTCGCCTCACCAAACCACAATCCAGGGCTGAACGGAAGACAGGCTTCCCACGTCTGCGGCCGAGATGACAAAAAAATGTCATAAAACATTTTATAAGCTGCACTGAACATCTGGTAGCAGGGTGCTGTTTCTATGGCGATTGTGTCGGGGCATGACGCCGTATTTCGTAAGTGCGTCATTCGCTGGTTGCGTTTCTGGTGGTTTTTGGCCCACGCATGCCTATCAGAACGGGAGCAAAGACAATCTCAAAGACCGCCGCAAAGTGTCGCTAGCAGTTCAGAGTGAACGTGGAGTTTAAGATGGAACACCCACCCTTACACCTGGTAGCCTAGGATACCCTGGAAGTGTGGCCTAGGTGACAGTGGAACATTAGTCTAGAAGGCTGTTACGCCATTCTCTGCCGCCTCCTTACGTGCTGGAGGCATTGGTGATGGGATCTCAGACGCCGGTTGAAATGGGAAACGCCGTCTCTGATCTTGCTTAATTCAGCTCCGAATGGCTGACGGTTCCTGTGGCGATCGCTATGTCTGGTTTGTATGTGTCTGGTTGCCACGGCGATCAGAAAAGCTCAGCTGACACCTGAGAGGGGGTTACGGGGTTCAGCTCCCGAACCGGTCACGCCACAAACTTCAAAAACCTGGAACGTCAGACTGATACTTACGCAGGTAAAGCAGGGCGGCCGGGGAGCTCCCTTTGTAGCTTTATAATATTCATTTTTAAACATCGTTTTTATTTAAATGTTCACCTTTTTCAAAGCGGAGAGAGGGGAGGCAGAAGCGCAGACAAATGCAGAGGAAAATCCCATGAATAACAGAACAAATGCAACAAAACAACTTCATTGCAGAGCAGAAATATCCTCAACATCATTGCAAAATCTATTCTAAAACCTGACCATGCATTCAGTGCGTGGCTTAGTGAAGTACACTCCAAAGTATACATATTCACAGATAGTACTGTAACCGCACCTGAGCAATATCCTGTCTTTGGGTAGCACCCTGCAGAATAAAAGTATCGTTCAGGGTGGGAGGGGCATGGCGGTCGAGCGGTTCGTTGGGAAAATAATATTAAATATTCACACAAAATAAGTCAACATTACCCACAATCCATCATTACAGTGATCGCTGCATGCACCGTGACAGTGTGCCTTCATTTCCCCAGGTTGTAATACGTTCTCCATTACATTTATAAATATATTATTATGTGGAAACTCCGATACACCCCAAATTTTCTATGTTCCAGAAAATCCTCTTTTCATTCACTGTCTTAAAATGTCTTAATTTCTAGATGAAATATGATATTATGGAATTCATGTGAATCCACCCAAGCAGCTTTTGTTGTGGATTTAATTGGGTGTAGACCAGCTGCGTACGCTCTTAAACTGCCCTCAATATCCAAGCAAATGCTCGCATTCGCCATAGATCACTTATTTATTTATTTAGACTTTTTTGAAAGACGATTGAAGTCTTATGTGTTTAAAATTGGCAATTATATGAAAATTTGAGACGTGCTTCTCTCTTGAGAGAGACTGCCTGATAATGGGAGTTTTTTGTGCGGGCCTGCTGGGAGACGCTGGGTAGGAAGTTGGGGGGGAACGTTCCTCTGTGGCTCCGTCGTACGGGAGGGAATCCCATGGCAACGCCTGCTGGTCCTCCGCTCGCAAGCTAGTGTGATGAGACTAACGTACAACTATTACGGGACCGCCTTCGCAATGCCCCTTAAAACAACATGTTATATTAAAAAAAAAAATTAACTGTGCCCCATTCTGTGTTTATATTATTCTCCGAGTGCGCATGCTGTCCCAAAATAATCCGAGGCAATGAAAATATGGCAAGCCAGTGCCCTCCATCTGAGGCTGTTAAAAGATGATTAAAGATGCATTATGATAAAACGAGATAATTATCATTAGTTGCTTTTCCTTAAGTGCATCCGCGGAAAATGGCAATTGCGAAAACAAAAAACGGGCAATGACTTTTTGAGCAATCTGTGGGGCTATTTCCAATGCGACATCCTCGGAATGTTAATGCGGTCCTCCACAAGTCGTTGTAAATCATTACAAGTTGTTGCCATGCATACAGGATCTAAGCAAATTAATGAATCATGAGATCCATTTTCAGCAGAGGGCGAGGTTTTTAAGAGTGATTCATCCATTTTTAATTTTTTACAGACTGCAGTGATTCTTTTTAAACATACGTAATGAATTCACAATTTATGAAATAATGATCTCCATTAGCTATTTTTATGCCATCCCCACAGTGCACTTATCATTATTCCACAAAAAAATAAAAAATTCCTGCAGAGGAACAGGAGGATGGTTGTCGCTTCGGAACGCCGCACCTGCCCTCTCTCAGCAGTATCGCTGGAGAATTCCATGAGCTCTTTCTGCAGGCATGTCATCCTTTCACAGGGCTAAATTAGGAAAAGAAGGCCGAATCCCTGAAAAGACTTAAAAGAGCTCCCAGCCTTGTGTATCACGGCAGTTCCACACCACGGCACAGCCAAACCTGTCGGTCTGCGTGTCCTCTCTCTCAAGGTCAGACAGAGATGCCTCTTTCGTAAGCATTGGAAGGATATGCTACAAACAGGTACAAGCACACACACACACACACACACACAGACATACACACAAACATGCACTCATATGCGCACATACGCAAACACTGCCACATGCACGCGCACATACACACACACAAACGCACATACATGCTGAAACCCACAGCCTCACACACGCGCACCCACAGCCTCACACACACACTCTCCCTCGCACACACGCACACACAAACACTCACACACTGACACCCACAGCCACACACACACGCACATACAAACACACACTCAGTACAGTGGGAACTGAAGCCTGCTGGATGCAGAGATACAGTCAGACTGGGACAGGGTACTTTATAATGGGGGGGGGGGGGGGGAGTGTTGTGGTGAGGCAGCATTATAAGAATAAAGGGGAAGAGGGGTGAAATCAGGGTACATATATATGTACTGGGGCATATGGAAAAATGAAAACATTTTGTTTATTCTTTTTGTCTTCTGTCCCTGACGTTTCAACGCTCCCTCATCTCCCCTTTAATACACAACCACTTTGCCGGCTGAGGGGGCGGGGCCTTCCTTAGGAGGGAGTGCATTCAGTGGATTGGAGGGATTACTATCAGCGACAACAGCATTATAATCAGCGGCTGAGTCTCCAAGGTCACTCGCATCTCTTTTTGTTTTTGTTTAATGTTGTTTTGTTTTCCATGTGCCTTTTCTTTGGCACCAGTTTGTTGAGAAGAGTCCTAAGTTGACGTCTCCCCCCGCTGTTTACCGAAAAAGGAAAATGACAAAAAATGACTTCTAGAGAAAAAATAATAATCTCCTCGCCACACACGGCTCCTTGCAGCGCTGCCTGCCAGCGATTTGAGACGCCATGCTTATTCACTGGTGATAAAGAGGTTCAGATAGCTGAAGAGTTCTGTAAAAGGGCTAACGCTAACCCCCACAGACAGACTTGTACACACAATTCTGAATTCTCTTATTTATTTATTTTTCAAAAAGTCACTTGTTTCAAAGTCGCCACACAGATTAAAATGTTTTATTTAAAGTCAAACATGAATGTCTGTTTATGGTGTACTACCTGGCTAGTATCAGAGAAAAAAAAGTTTTATTTGCAGTTTTTTTCAGTTGCTAACAAGCATCGGTCAATACTGAAGCCACTTTTTCAAAACTCTTCATACAGTCTGCATTACCAACATGCATCTTGGCCAAACAGTTGATCTCACTTCCAAAACTCACTCAAACCACCAAAACACTTCATACATGTCTCATAATAAGCTCATTCGACCATAACACTGGCAACAATTCTCACTCAGAAAGCATACAATGTCACTCATAACACACCGACCTAAAAAACACTAACAACAGGGACCTTTTATCTTTGATCTTTGAATGATTTTTCACATAAATCAGTATTTCATTATCGAATAAGAATAACACCTTTTCACTTTATTGACTGTACTAAAGTATATGTAACAAGAATGAATCAGAAATGCAGCAAAATGCTTCAATATCCTTTATTTTTTCTATATCTTTGCATATAGTAATTTACTTGTGAAAAATAAAAAGTTGAAACAAAAAAAACAACAATTTCCTGAAATTCCAGGGCTGCAATAATAATCACAAAAAAACAACAACATGTATAGTATAGTCACTCATACTGTACAGTACTGTGAGGGTTCTCCCTCTCTCCTTCATTTGGCCACAAGTTCTCATCAACATCACATCTTATGTCTTCTCTGGCGATGCATCTTGGAAAGTATCTTCTGGAATGTCTGTTCCAACCCTGGCAGTCTTCAGGAGAAATGTCTCCACACCCCGCATTCATGGCATCCAGTAAGGACATCTGCCTTCCACCTCCACGGAGAGAAAAACTCCTCTATGGGGTTTAGGAAGGGGGAGTATGGAGGCAGGAATAGTACTGACATCCTGGGATGTACAGCAAACCAGTCTGTGACTGCAGCAGACTGGCGGAATGCCACATTATCCCACACAACAACGAAGGTAGGGGAGTTTCCTGCCCCTCTCTCCTCCGCTGGTACAAGTCGATTATGCCGGTCATCCAGAAAATAAATGAGCCTCTCTGTATTGTAGGGGCCAATGAGTGGTTTGTGTAACAGCAAACCATCATTGGACAGTGCTGCACACATTGTGATGTTAACTCCTCTCTGGCCTGGGACATCCACGGTTGCTCTCTGTCCAATCACAGTTCTTCCCCTGCGGCGTCTTTTTGCCAGGTTGAATCCAGCATCATCCACAAAGATGAATGTATGTGCAGTTTGCCTGGCTTCCATCTCCATTACTCTCTGAAACACAGCAAACCCACAGTTTTACAGTACATTATGCATAGCTGTGTGTGTACCCTGTTTGGTGATTGAACAGACATCTTACCTGGACATATTGATACCGGAGTTCTTTCACACGTTCACCGTTTCTCTCAAAGGGTACAGTGTACAACTGCTTCACCCTTATTTTATGTTTCTCTAGGACTCTGGCAATTGTCGTTGTGCTGACCGACCACTTCTCTTGGTCTTTCTCTTCTTTGTCCTCCATGCATTCTCCCTCTCCCTGCTACTCTTCTTTCCCCACCAACCTGTCTTCCTTGATCCATTTTTCCAAACAAAATCATTCCTAAGCCGTTCCCTTTTATCGGTTTGGTAACGAGACTAAAAACTGCAATCAGCTGTGTTTGCAATGATTGTTATTTCATTTTATTGTAAATATTCTGCTAAGATTTTCTATATATTTCAATATGGTTACGGCAGAAATGCACAGAATTTGCCATCATTCTGTTTTGAATGTTTTTTTAACAGTTTTGAAAAGAGTATGTTAGCATTTGAAAAATGTGCTGCAAATATGCAGTGTTTTGCAGATGGTGGAGTATGAATGAGAAAAGAGTTCATGGATTTTGGAAAATGTGGTCATTGAATGCATTTTGTGTGAAAGCAATGAAAGATTATTCACAGTTTGGTCCACATAGACTTCTGTTGCACTAACTGTGTGAAGAGTTTTGACAATGTGACTTCAGTTTTTACCAATGCTTGTTAGCAATTGAAAAAAACTGTAATCCTTTAATGCATTTTCTAGAAGGTTCACCCAAGTTCAACCTAAAATGAATAATTTTCTGTAGGACATTAATTCTGAAATCAAAGGAAATATGTCTGCATGTTAGGTGGTAGAAGGTCTATTGGTACATATCAGTCGCAGAGCCTGAACAGCTTAATCAAGGCTGGGTAAAAAAAGCTTCTCGCAAATAAAAAAGCTTCTAGAGAAAAACCACAATACAATGTGTATTTTAAAAAAGTAATTTTACTTTTTATGATATGTTTGAGTTATGAGTTTTCATTATTTAAAAAAAATGGAAAAGAGATTGGAAAAATGATAGTCTCTCAAAATACAAGTGATTCAGTTTTTTGTACTTCCGTGAAAGAGCAGACTGTATGAGTTAAATAAATATCCTAAATGAAAAGAGCAGAAAAAGATATCAGGGAAGGTTATGATCATTTCCCACAATGCACAGTTGTGGGAAAAGCAGTCAGGTTCTATAAAAATAATAGAACCTCCCCCTACCCCTCCTCCAACTAAAAAACAAAAAAACACACACACACACACACACACACACACACACACACACACACACACACACACACACAAACACACACACACACACAGAAAGAGATTAAGGAAGGGAGGAGTAAAAACAAAGGTGTTTGTGTGAATGTGTGAGAGAGAGAGTGGAGCTCAAAACAAAGAAAAAAAGAAGAACAGCTTATTAAGCCCATTTTGACTCAGATAATGATCCAGTTCTTTTAAGGCATAATTATTAGGCTGAAAGGAAGCTAAGAGTACAGGTGGAGTTTTGGATGGTTTCTCTGGGTGGGGTGTGTGTGTGTGTGTGTGTGTGTGTGGGGGGGGGGGGGGGGGGGGGGGGGGGGGGGTGGCATACACACACAAGCTCTCTCATTCTCAGTGAGTCTCTGTCTGTCTGTCTGTCTGTCTGTCTGTCGGTTTCTGTTGTCTCTTTCATTGCTTTCCATCTTTCTTTATTTCGATCACATTCTCTGTCCCGGTGTATCTGTCTGCCTCTTAACTCAATTCAATTCAAATCAAATCAATTCAAATCTGTTGAAACTAAATTTCCACAGAGTAGATTGCCAAGTGCTATGTGAGTAGCATGTGAAACCAAAACGAACATAAAAAGCTAGCAATTCAATTATAACTATGAAATCTGTAAAACAACAGGAATAAACAGATGACAAACACAATTTTATAGAATGTATTGAACTAAATAGACATTATTATTTTGTCCCATGTTACTATATCATCAGACCATATACTCATTTCACTGGTTTATTTAACTGGTTTTGGCTGCCCAAGGTATATCATGTTGTGACTGTTGACCCTTTAACTAAAAGGACCGGCTGTTTGTCATCAGTTGTCATGGAAGGGAAATCGGACTGGAAATCTAGAAAATTTATCTGCAAATGTTTTGGTTATATGTGAATATTTTTTTGCAATGTGCATTTCCTTATCTTCCTGTCCCGTATTACTGGGCTCACATATCTTTGGCAAATCCCCCTTGCTTTTTTATTTTGGCTAGCTTTACACATTGATCACCTAGGCCAGTGGTTCTCAACCCTGGTCCTGGGGACCCCCTGTGTATGATGGTTTTCGTTCCAACCACAATTGCAATACCAGAATTTTAACAAGCTGTTATTTTTTCTTAATTAGGTGTTTTTATTGTATAGAGAGAACACTTTAAACTCTTTACTCTCTTAAGCCACGTTATGTTAGCAATAGCTATGCATGCTTTGAAGAAAAAAAATCCCATGTTCGTTATGCTTATTGTGTTATATTGCAAACAATTACAAAGAAGAGGTAAGAACTCAGGTGAATAGGCTCCTAATTAGGTAATTGAACACAAGTTTAAGTTCCTTCATAATTTTTTCCTTAAACTTGTTAACACAATGCAGGTTTGGCTCGTTATCATTTGCTTTGTCTTTGAATTGTAATGTTCCGCTCCCTTCCTGTCCGTTTTCCGTGTTTTCCTGTTTTCCCTCCGTGTCATGTTGGATCCCTTTGTCCGTGTTTTCCCCTCTGCCGCGGACTAGGCATGTCCTTCCCTGTCTTGTTCGTCTGGTTGTTTTGGTTTACTTCCGCCTTTCACTCCCTCCCCCTCGTTGCATGCATTTTCTCACCTGGTGTCTTGTAATCACTCCCGGTTTATGTTCACACCTGTTTCGTATTTTGTCACATTAGTTAGCCCTATATAGTCTTTCGGCTGGCTGCCAGTCGGCGCCAGTTCGTTAACTATCATCACTTGGTGTAGTGCTTGACTCGTTAACTGGTCTCCCCGTGTAAACTATTCGCGTGTTTGTGGAATGTGTTTCCCGTACAGCGTATAGTCCCTTGCAAACTACAGTCTGGTAGTTTACCTCCCGCACAATTCCTGTCATTATTGTGTTTGCTAACTTGTTTCCCTTCTCCTCCATCCAACCCTGCTCCCTATCTCCCGTGGCAGTGTTTGTTTTCCCCGTGTTTGTTTGTGTGTGTTGCGGTACCTCCACCTCCAGCGCGTGTAGGCTCCGGGGTGATTCGCTACCTGGCTACCCTCCAGTTGTTCCTGTCCGACCGAGGAAACCACCCAGTTCTTCGGCGCCGGCTCCTGGAGCTCTGGAGACGGTCAGCTACCTCCGGACCTACCGCAGCTACGCCACACCACTCTGCCCTGCCGTGCTTCCGCAAAACCTCCCGACTTCCAAACCCTTCACCTCCGTGAGAACCTCCCGGTCTTTCCCGTGCCTTCCCTTGCACTAACCCTCCTCTGTTTTTGTTTTTCTATACCGGTGCAGTCAGCCCGGTCCAGTCCTGCCCTGCCGTAGTGAGTCGCTCCCCTGCCAGTTCCAGTCCAGTCCCGGCGTGAGTGTTACAGGCACTCGCTCAAGTCCAGTTCCGGTTTGGAACATTCCGTTCCAGTACCTGTACCCGTGTGGACCTCCCGGTCCAGTCCAGTCCAGTCCAGTTTCGGTTTGGAACATTCCGTTCCAGTACCTGTACCCGTGTGGACCTCCCGGTCCAGTTCAGTCCAGTCCAGTTCCGGTTTGGGACAATTCCGTTCCAGTACCTGTTTCCCGTGTGGACCACCCGGTCCAGTTCCAGTCCAGTCCAGTTCCGGTTTGGAACAGCCCGTTCCAGAACCTCCAGTCCAGCTCCGGCTTGGAGCAGCCCGCCCCGGGCTTCCAGGCGCAAGATCTCCTAATTCTGTGTGTGTGTTGCCTTTCCTGTACAGTGTTGGGACTACCCCAACACTTAATTTATTAAATACCATCTTTTGTGAAATTCTGTCTCCTGGTCGTTGCACTTGGGTTCGTCCCGTACACAGATACGTAACAGAACGAACTGGCCAAAAACATGGACCCAGCCGACCTGGAGCAGATTCGGCACGCCTTCTCCTGCCAAACTGCGGTCAGCGACCAACAGGGCCGTCGTCTGGACGACGTGTTGGAAGTACTGAGGGGCATCACGGAACAAGTTACTCAGCTGTCTCTTCACCAGCCGCTTCCGCGTATTCCAGTGGGCCCTACACCGCCCGCTCCGGACCCCCCGGCGGACCCTCCTGTGTCCGCTTCATTTCGGGAGCCTCGCGTTCAACATCCTGAGCTATTCCGCGGGGAATTGGGGAAATGTCGCGAATTTCTGATGAAATGCGACATTGTCTTCCGGATGCAGCCCTCCTCCTTCGCCTCCGACCCATGTAAGATCGCGTTCATCATGAGCAGCCTGGGAGGAGGTGCCCTGGAGTGGGCTACATCCATCTGGGATAGCCAAGCCGCGCTCTGCAACAACTTCGCTGCCTTCACCGCCGAGATGCGGCGCGTGTTTGACCACCCTACCTGTGGGCGAGATGCAACTCAGCGCCTACTTCAAGTCCGTCAGGGGGGTCGCAGCGTCGCAGAGATGGCCATCCAATTCCGTACCCTCGCCGCGGAGTCCGGATGGAACGACACCGCCCTTCAGGGGGCTTTCCGCCAGGCACTCAGCGAGGAGCTCAAAGACCAACTAGCCACCCGTGAGGAATCCACCTCCCTCAATAGCCTTATTAGCCTGGCCATAGCAGTCGACAACCGTCTTCGTATCCGGGCCCGTGAGCGTGGGGGGAATCCCGGTCACCTTCCTCAGATACGCTCTCACCCATCTGCTTCTGGATTCAGGGCGGCGTCTGGGGTCTCCGAAGAGGAGCCCATGCAACTGGGCAGAGTTGCGGTCAACTCTGCGGAGCGCCAACGCCGTCAGCGATCCAGGTCTTGCTTCTACTGTGGCAAACCTGGCCATCAGATCGCCTCGTGTCCAATCCGCCCAAAAGAATAGGCTCGCCAGGTAAACTAGGCGTACTGACGAGCCCTATCATACCCTGCCATGCAGCCCAGAATCGCCTAGTCTTCAAAGCCACTCTCCTGTGGAGCGACAAGTCCTTAGTTTCGTCGGCTCTCATCGACTCTGGAGCCGACGCCAACTTTATGGACACCACCTTCGCCCAGAGGGCCGGCATACCCACGGAGCTTCTTCCATCACCCATTACTGCCTTCGCCTTAGACGGTCGGAGCTTGGGATTAGTGACCCACTCCACCGTGTCCTTACAGCTTGTCCTCTCTGGCAATCACCGGGAGAGCATTCAACTCCTCCTCATCAACTCCACACAGTCAACCATAGTTTTAGGTCAAACCTGGCTCCGTCTCCATAACCCACACATTGACTGGCAGGGCGGACGCATCCTGGCGTGGAGTGGCCACTGCCTGGCTAGCTGTCTCCGCTCCGCGCTTCCCCCTCCGGGGTCCAAGAATCCCAGCACCAACCTACCCGAACCCGATATGTCCACCGTTCCCAAACAGTATCACGACCTCAGTCGCACCTTCTCGAAAGCACGTGCTCTGTCCCTACCTCCTCATCGCCCGTACGACTGTTGTATCGATCTGCTGGCGGGAGCCAAACCTCCGTCCGGCCGTCTCTACAGTCTGTCGGGACCAGAGAAACTCGCCATGGAGGAATATATCCATGAGTCCCTCGCCTCGGGCATCATCCGTCCCTCCTCTTCTCCGGTTGGTGCTGGGTTCTTTTTCGTGGGGAAAAAGGACGGCTCACTACGGCCCTGCATCGACTACCGGGGACTCAATTCCATCACTATCCGCAACAAGTATCCTCTCCCCCTCATTAACACTGCTTTTGAACCCCTCTCGCAGGCCGTCATTTTTACTAAACTCGACCTCCGTAATGCGTACCACCTGGTGCGCATACGGGAGGGGGATGAGTGGAAGACTGCCTTCAATACCCCGTTGGGCCACTATGAGTACCTGGTGGTCCCGTTCGGCCTTACTAACGCCCCGGCAGTCTTCCAGGGCATGGTTAATGACGTCCTGCGAGACCTGTTGGGTAAGACTGTTTTCGTTTACATTGACGACATTTTAATTTTTTCCAAGTCCCCTCAGGAGCACATTCTCCATGTCCGGGAGGTTCTCCAGCGGCTCCTCGAGAACCAGCTCTTCGTGAAGGCGGAGAAATGCTCATTCCACGTCTCTTCAGTCCCGTTCCTCGGCTTTATTATCGAGGAGGGCAGTATCCGGGCGGATCCGGTCAAAGTCAAGGCGGTGACGGAATGGCCCCAACCCACCTCTCGTAAGCTGCTACAACAGTTCCTTGGTTTTGCTAATTTTTATCGTCGTTTTATCCGAAATTACAGTGTCATTGCTGCCCCCCTTACAAAACTTACCTCCACCACTTTTTCTTTCTGTTGGAATCCCGAAGCTCAGCGTGCTTTTGAGCAACTCAAAACGCGGTTTTCCTCAGCCCCTATCCTTTGCCACCCTGATCCCTCCCGTCAGTTTACGATCGAGGTGGACGCCTCCGACACCGGCGTGGGGGCCATTCTGTCCCAACGTGCCGCCTTAGACAACAAGCTCCATCCCTGTGCCTTTTTCTCCCGGAGGCTGTCCTCCGCTGAGCAGAATTATGATGTCGGGGATCGGGAACTTCTTGCCATTAAGCTGGCTCTTGAGGAGTGGCGCCACTGGCTGGAGGGGGCAGGTACCCCCTTTGTTGTTTTGACTGACCACCAAAATTTAATTTATTTAAGATCTGCCAAGAGGCTGAATGCCAGACAGGCTAGGTGGTCACTTTTCTTTGCCCGGTTTAATTTTTCTTTGTCCTATCGCCCCGGTTCCCGCAATATTAAGGCAGATGCCTTATCCCGTGTGTTTTCCCTTCCCTCCAGTCCTGCTGACCCCGAAACCATTCTCCCAGCGTCCTGTATGGTGGCTGCGGTCTCCTGGAGGATTGAGGAAATCGTGAGGTCCGCCCAGACCTCCCACCCTGACCCCCGTAATAACCCTAACCCTGCCCTGTTTGTTCCCGACTCCGTCCGCTCCCAGGTCCTTGAGTGGGTTCACGCCTCCTGCCTGGCGTGTCACCCAGGTGTTGCCAGGACGACCGCCCTCGTCAGGAGGAGCTTTTGGTGGCCCACCCTCAAGGAGGATACCCGTGCCTTTGTTCTGGCCTGCTCTGTATGCGCCAGGAGCAAGGCTTCCCACCAGCCTCCCTCTGGTCATCTCCTTCCCCTCCCTGTCCCGGGCCGTCCTTGGAGCCACATTGGGGTGGACTTCGTAACCGGTCTGCCGTTGTCAGATGGCAACTCTGTCATTTTGACAATTGTGGATCGGTTCTCCAAGGCGGCTCACTTTATTCCCCTCCCCAAGCTCCCGTCCGCCCTCGAAACGGCGGAGCTCCTGGTGGTACATGTGGTCAGGCTGCACGGGATCCCTTCCGATATCGTGTCGGATCGTGGGCCCCAATTCTCCTCCCAGGTCTGGAAGGCGTTCTGTGTAGCCCTGGGGGCCTCGGCCAGTCTTTCGTCTGGCTTCCATCCCCAGTCGAACGGCCAGGCAGAGAGGGCGAACCAGGACCTGGGGGCCGCCCTGCGGTGCGTCACGGCTCGCAACCCCGCCTCCTGGAGCCGTTTCCTTCCCTGGGTGGAGTACTCTCACAACTCCCTTAAGAGTACCTCCACCGGGTTATCCCCTTTCGAGTGTTCGTTAGGGTACCAACCCCCTCTCCTGTCGGTCCAGGAGGCCGAGGTAGCAGTCCCCTCTGTCAGGGCCCACATCCTCAAATGCAAGCGCATTTGGAGGCTTACACGCACCGCACTCCTACGTTCCAATTCCCGGTCCCAGCGTCTGGCGGACCTGCACAGGACCGCAGCCCCCAAATACAGGGCCGGTCAGCAGGTCTGGTTGTCCACGTCTAACATTTCCCTTCCCTCCTCCTCTAAAAAACTTCGGCCCCGGTTCATTGGTCCCTTCCCTGTTGTACGTCTTGTTAACCCTGTTTCTGTCAAGCTCTCCCTCCCTGCCTCCCTCAAAGTTTACCCCGTTTTTCATGTCTCCCAAGTCAAGCCTGTCGCCTCCAGCCCCCTCAGTGCCCCTACCCTCCCTCCTCCTCCTGTCCGGGTCATCAACAACGCCCCGGCCTATACGGTGGACCGCATCATTGACATCCGCCGTAAGGGTCGGGGCTTCCAATACCTCGTGGACTGGGAGGGGTATGGCCCTGAGGAGCGGTCATGGCTCCACAAGGGCCTCATCCTGGATCAAACTTTAATCCAGGATTTCCACAGTCGCTTCCCATTCAAGACCAGGCCGCCAGGTACGCCAGGTGGCGTACGTTGAGGGGGGGGTACTGTAATGTTCCGCTCCCTTCCTGTCCGTTTTCCGTGTTTTCCTGTTTTCCCTCCGTGTCATGTTGGATCCCTTTGTCCGTGTTTTCCCCTCTGCCGCGGACTAGGCATGTCCTTCCCTGTCTTGTTCGTCTGGTTGTTTTGGTTTACTTCCGCCTTTCACTCCCTCCCCCTCGTTGCATGCATTTTCTCACCTGGTGTCTTGTAATCACTCCCGGTTTATGTTCACACCTGTTTCGTATTTTGTCACATTAGTTAGCCCTATATAGTCTTTCGGCTGGCTGCCAGTCGGCGCCAGTTCGTTAACTATCATCACTTGGTGTAGTGCTTGACTCGTTAACTGGTCTCCCCGTGTAAACTATTTGCGTGTTTGTGGAATGTGTTTCCCGTACAGCGTATAGTCCCTTGCAAACTACAGTCTGGTAGTTTACCTCCCGCACAATTCCTGTCATTATTGTGTTTGCTAACTTGTTTCCCTTCTCCTCCATCCAACCCTGCTCCCTATCTCCCGTGGCAGTGTTTGTTTTCCCCGTGTTTGTTTGTGTGTGTTGCGGTACCTCCACCTCCAGCGCGTGTAGGCTCCGGGGTGATTCGCTACCTGGCTACCCTCCAGTTGTTCCTGTCCGACCGAGGAAACCACCCAGTTCTTCGGCGCCGGCTCCTGGAGCTCTGGAGACGGTCAGCTACCTCCGGACCTACCGCAGCTACGCCACACCACTCTGCCCTGCCGTGCTTCCGCAAAACCTCCCGACTTCCAAACCCTTCACCTCCGTGAGAACCTCCCGGTCTTTCCCGTGCCTTCCCTTGCACTAACCCTCCTCTGTTTTTGTTTTTCTATACCGGTGCAGTCAGCCCGGTCCAGTCCTGCCCTGCCGTAGTGAGTCGCTCCCCTGCCAGTTCCAGTCCAGTCCCGGCGTGAGTGTTACAGGCACTCGCTCAAGTCCAGTTCCGGTTTGGAACATTCCGTTCCAGTACCTGTACCCGTGTGGACCTCCCGGTCCAGTCCAGTCCAGTCCAGTTTCGGTTTGGAACATTCCGTTCCAGTACCTGTACCCGTGTGGACCTCCCGGTCCAGTTCAGTCCAGTCCAGTTCCGGTTTGGGACAATTCCGTTCCAGTACCTGTTTCCCGTGTGGACCACCCGGTCCAGTTCCAGTCCAGTCCAGTTCCGGTTTGGAACAGCCCGTTCCAGAACCTCCAGTCCAGCTCCGGCTTGGAGCAGCCCGCCCCGGGCTTCCAGGCGCAAGATCTCCTAATTCTGTGTGTGTGTTGCCTTTCCTGTACAGTGTTGGGACTACCCCAACACTTAATTTATTAAATACCATCTTTTGTGAAATTCTGTCTCCTGGTCGTTGCACTTGGGTTCGTCCCGTACACAGATACGTAACATGAATTCTTCATTATTTACCAAACGGTTAGTTTTAGTAACCATGTGTCCACAATTTCACCAATTATGAGCCAATTGATTCACCTCAGTCTTTAATTTGATCAGTTAAAACATTTTTTACCTCCTTTTAATTGTTTACAATACAGCACAATGTGAATATTGGACTTTTATTCTTCATGGCATGCATAGCTATTACTAACATAATGTGGCTTAAGAATGTAAATAATCCCTCTAAACATTAAAAACACCTAATTAAGAAAAATTAACAGCTTGGTAAAATTCAAGTATTGCAATTGTGGTTGGAACGAAAACCAGCATACACAGGGGGTCCCCAGGACCAGGGTTGAGAACCACTGACCTAGGCCACTGAGACTGTCCTTGATCAGGCTCTGTCTCTGCTTTGTATCTCTAACACTGAAGAGACACTCTTGTGTGCATTGTGTGCATGCCAAGCAGCCCCTCTCCTAAATGTGGATAGATGGGGGGAGATTTATTCACCACAAAATAGACCTTATCCTATGTGCTTCTATCTTCTCAATTCGAGTCAGAATGCTTCTTTGACATGAATGTATCAAAACAATATTGCCAAAGCGGGTAACTCGTAACATTGTAGCCAGCATTTACAATACTAAATAATGAAAAGAAAATAAGTACAAAAATGCATTCACAAATTGGGAGCTTCTCTCTGTCTTTCTTTCACTCTATCACGTATCTCTCTCTCTCTCTCTCTCTCTCTTTCCCTCTCTCTCTCTGCATATGTGTGGGCATATATCTGAGGACATTTCTATGCATGTAGGTCAATGTTATTATTTTTGTTATATAAAGAGGCAGCTTGTGGGGAACTCGGGTGAAGGCATCTGCGTAATTTTACACATCGGTTTGAACATGGGAGCCCATTATTCCACAGCTGGCCAAGTCTAATTGAAAAGATCTTTCCCTGAAATAGTTTTAGCAGAACACATACATTATTGAAATGAAAGAAAAAAAAAATGGCTGTTACAGGAGGCCGATACATCTGATCTTTGCTACAGCTATTGGATAAAGTGGGAAGGAAAATCAATTTAGGATAACCCTGCTCTATACTTCATTTTTTCTGTATCTGGAATGTTTAAAAAATGAATTATGCATCTCATTTCAAAAGCATTTTCCATATCTTGTGGCCAGCCTACCAGATATGTAATTCTAATCAATAAAATAGTTCTTCCACTGTAGCTATATGATAACTTTTTTTACCATTGCTGTAGGTAATTATTTGGTATATTCATAACCACTCCAATTCTCAAGAGAGGGAGTGGAAGATAGATTCATATATGATAAGGCCTATTTTGCAGAGGTGGAAAGTCCAGGGGTCAGAAAGTAGACGCAGGTCCTGCCACGTGTTCCTTCCTCCATGAACTCAGGCAGCTGATTTAAATAATTAGTTCTACCTCCTGGCTGAAGAATTGTGCTAATGAAGAAAAACCCCAGGTGATTGGTTGGAACAAAAAAAACAAAAAAAATTTATTTTCTGAACCTGGGTTTTACACTTCTGCTAATTTGTGGTGGATAAATCTCCCCCCATCGACTCAGCAGAGGGAAGCAAGGAGTTTGCCTGCAGGGGAAATTTGTGTGATTGCTTTTTAAAGGCTCAAGACCAGCCCTGGTCCATCCTGTCAATCATGTGCTGGTTGTGCTTTCTGATCTCTGTCCAACATCCATCTTTGTTCCAGAAATTGCAATTTTTTTGTACAATCGCATACGCATATACATCTACTTGCAGGCCCTCCTTTCCAACTTACAAAAGTGCTTAGAGCTTCAGTATGACAAGACAAGCTCTGCATCCACACATTAGCAAGTAAAAAAAAACTTGAAACAAACTGCTGTCCATGCAGTTATTGTTTTTAGTTTGCTTGTCCTGAAGTTTAGAGGACTTTTACAACATTACTTACAACATTTAGAAGCTGATGCATGCATCTTCTCTCTTTCAGAAGAGAATAAATGTAAGCCTATGTACTAGATGACACCTACGGAATAGTTTCATGTGCAGCTGGAGCAGATGGATTCCATGAGGGATTAGTTTAATGTGCAGCTGGAGCAGATGGATTCCATGAGGGATTAGTTTCATGCGCAGCTGGAGCAGACTGACTGCATGAGGGATTAGTTTAATGTGCAGCTGGAGCAGACGGACTGCATGAGGGATTAGTTGCATGTGCAGCTGGAGCAGACGGACTGCATGAGGGATTAGTTTCATGTGCAGCTGGAGCAGACTGACTCCATGAGGGATTAGTTTCATGTGCAGTTGGAGCAAACTGACTCCACGAGGGATTAGTTTCATGCGCAGCTGGAGCAGATGGACTGCATGAGGGATTAGTTTCATATGCAGCTGGAGCAGACAGACTGCATGAGGGATTAATTTCATGTGCAGCTGGAGCAGACGGACTGCATGAGGGATTAGTTTCATGTGCAGCTGGAGCAGACGGACTCCATGAGGGATTAGTTTCATGTGCAGCTGGAGCAGACGGACTGCATGAGGGATTAGTTTGATGCGTAGCTGGAGCAGACAGACTGCATGAGGGATTAGTTTCATGTGCAGCTGGAGCAGACTGACTGCATGAGGGATTAGTTTCATGTGCAGCTGGAGCAGACGGACTGCATGAGGGATTAGTTTCATGTGCAGCTGGAGCAGACTGACTGCATGAGGGATTAGATTAATGTGCAGCTGGAGCAGACAGACTCCATGAGCGATTAGTTTCATGTGCAGCTGGAGCAGACTGACTGCATGAGGGATTAGATTCATGTGCAGCTGTAGCAGACGGACTCCATGAGGGATTATTTTCATGTGCAACTGGAGCAGACTGACTGCATGAGGGATTAGTTTCATGTGCAGCTGGAGCAGACAGACTCCATGAGGGATTAGTTTCATGCGCAGCTGGAGCAGATGGACTCCATGAGGGATTAGTTTCATGTGCAGCTGGAGCAGACTGACTGCATGGGGGATTAGTTTCATGTGCAGCTGGAGCAGACTGACTGCATGAGGGATTAGATTAATTTGCAGCTGGAGCAGACAGACTCCATGAGGGATTAGTTTCATGTGCACCTGGAGCAGACTGACTGCATGAGGGATTAGTTTCATGTGCAGCTGGAGCAGACGGACTCCATGAGGGATTAGTTTCATGCGCAGCTGGAGCAGACTGACTGCATGAGGGATTAGTTTCATGTGCAGCTGGAGCAAACTGACTCCACGAGAGATTAGTTTCATGTGCAGTTGGAGCAGATGGACTCCATGATGGATTAGTTTCATGTGCAGCTGGAGCAGACTGACTGCATGAGGGATTAGTTTAATGTGCAGCTGGAGCAGACTGACTCCATGAGGGATTAGTTTCATGTGCAGCTGGAGCAGACGGACTGCATGAGGGATTAGTTTAATGCGTAGCTGGAGCAGACAGACTGCATGAGGGATTAGTTTCATGTGCAGCTGGAGCAGACTGACTACATGAGTGATTAGTTTCATGTGCAGCTGGAGCAGACGGACTGCATGAGGGATTAGTTTCATGTGCAGCTGGACCAGACGGACTCCATGAGGGATTAGTTTCATGCGCAGCTGGAGCAGACTGACTGCATGAGGGATTAGTTTCATGTGCAGCTGGAGCAGACAGACTCCATGAGGGATTAGTTTCATGCGCAGCTGGAGCAGATGGACTCCATGAGGGATTAGTTTCATGTGCAGCTGGAGCAGACTGACTGCATGAGGGATTAGTTTCATGCGCAGCTGGAGCAGATGGACTCCATGAGGGATTAGTTTCATGTGCAGCTGGAGCAGACTGACTGCATGAGGGATTAGTTTCATGTGCAGCTGGAGCAGACGGACTGCATGAGGGTTTAGTTTCATGTGCAGCTGGACCAGACGGACTCCATGAGGGATTAGTTTCATGCGCAGCTGGAGCAGACTGACTGCATGAGGGATTAGTTTAATGTGCAGCTGGAGCAGACACACTCCATGAGGGATTAGTTTCATGCGCAGCTGGAGCAGATGGACTCCATGAGGGATTAATTTCATGTGCAGCTGGAGCAGACTGACTGCATGAGGGATTAGTTTCATGTGCAGCTGGAGCAGACTGACTCCATGAGGGATTAGATTCATGTGCAGCTGGAGCAGACGGACTCCATGAGGGATTAGTTTCATGTGCAGCTGGAGCAGACTGACTGCATGAGGGATTAGATTAATTTGCAGCTGGAGCAGACAGACTCCATGAGGGATTAGATTCATGTGCAGCTGGAGCAGACGGACTCCATGAGGGATCAGTTTCATGTGCAGCTGGAGCAGATGGACTCCATGAGGGATTAGTTTCATGTGCAGTTGGAGCAAACTGACTCCATGAGAGATTAGTTTCATGTGCAGTTGGAGCAAACTGACTCCACGAGGGATTAGTTTCATGCGCAGCTGGAGCAGACGGACTCCATGAGGGATTAGTTTAATGTGCAGCTGGAGCAGACGGACTGCATGAGGGATTAGTTTAATGTGCAGCTGGAGCAGACTGACTGCATGAGGGATTAGTTTCATGTGCAGCTGGAGCAGACGGACTGCACGAGGAATTAGTTGCATGTGCAGCTGGAGCAGACAGACTCCATGAGGGATTAGTTTCATGCGCAGCTGGAGCAGATGGACTCCATGAGGGATTATTTTCATGTGCAACTGGAGCAGACTGACTGCATGAGGGATTAGTTTCATGTGCAGCTGGAGCAGACGGACTGCATGAGGGATTAGTTTAATGTGCAGCTGGAGCAGACGTACTGCATGAGGGATTAGTTTCATGCGCAGCTGGAGCAGACGGACTCCATGAGGGATTAGTTTCATGCGCAGCTGGAGCAGATGGACTCCATGAGGGATTATTTTCATGTGCAACTGGAGCAGACTGACTGCATGAGGGATTAGTTTCATGTGCAGCTGGAGCAGACGGACTGCATGAGGGATTAGTTTAATGTGCAGCTGGAGCAGACGTACTGCATGAGGGATTAGTTTCATGCGCAGCTGGAGCAGACGGACTCCATGAGGGATTAGTTTCATGTGCAGCTGGAGCAGACTGACTGCATGAAGGATTAGTTTCATGCGCAGCTGGAGCAGACGGACTCCATGAGGGATTAGTTTCATGCGCAGCTGGAGCAGACGGACTCCATGAGGGATTAGTTTCATGTGCAACTGGAGCAGACTGACTGCATGAGTGATTAGTTTCACGTGCTGCTGGAGCAGACTGACTGCATGAAGGATTAGTTTCAAGTGCAGACAGATTCAATGAGTGACAAGTTCAATGTATAGCTGGAGAAGACAGACAGCAGGTATGCAATCATCTAGAGCCCCTTTTCCTCAATAAGACAGGACTGGGTGCCCCCCCCCCCCCCCCCCCCTTTGCTCTGGCACAACCTTTTGAAGTGTTTCAATAGTTTCAACTTTTCAACAGCCCCTCCCCCCCGTGACTTTTAGCGTGACTTTTTTTAATACAACATGAATAACAAAGAAAATTGCCTTCACTCAACCAAAAACACAACAGACGCAAGATAATCAGGTGCAAACATCATTCTCCGTGTTTGTTTATTCTTTCAAAAAAAAAATAGACACAATCAAATTTGAAGTAATTTTCAAGGTGACTGAATTTATTAGTTCCCAAGCAAGCCAATCAGCATAATTTTTGCAACGTCGGTGAACATTATGCATTGGTCATCATTTTAACAGCTAACGTGCTAGCTAGCGCAGTCTACGGCACAGGTGTCAAACTCCGGTTCTGGAGGACCGCAGTGTCTGCTGGTTTTTTGGGTGTTCTCTGTACCAGTGGTTTATTTAAATCACTTATTGGCTGAAGAAGCCACACATCTTGTTCTCCAGGCTTTAATTGGCAGCTGACTGCTGGCCCCTATGGGAATTTATTTCGATTACCCCTGGTCTACATCATGAGGGTCAGAATCCAGTCCAAGAGGGCCTCAGCGATGCTGGTTTTCACTGTGTTTCCGCACCGGTGATTAATTCAACTCATTGATTGGCTAAAAAATCCACCCACCTTGTTCTCAAGGCCCTAATTAGCTGCCAGTTGAAAGGAAGCCACAAATACTTCCAGTCCTACTCTGTGGCTGTGTCTGAATCAGAGCCCTATCTACTGTGTCCTGTGTACTAGCATGCTGTGTACTACATGCTGTATACTGTTTAGTGACATGCAGTATGTGAAACAATATCCTCCAAACTACTATCAGCGAAAACCCGGAAATAAGTATAATAAGTATAAGTATACAGAATTTTCAGAATTGCCACATACCACCTTTTTTAAAAAGTATATTCAACTGGCATACTCAATAGTAGGCAAGTGCACTGATTCCTGCCAAACAAAGCCCCGCCTCCCCTCCTCAGCAAAGCTTTAGACCTGGGGTGCATTGAATTAATTTAGTTTGGCAAAAGCTTGTAACCACAGCGACAGGCTGCCCAGGGTCATAATTTACCTACAGACTGGAGCAGGGGGTGAGTCCATTCCGGGAGGACAGGGGTCTAATGCAGGTTTTTTTCCATTTATTTTTTTGTTCTTTCCAATTAGCCCTGGCTCAGTCTGCTTATTAGCGCTACACACTAATGCCTCTATAAAGAAAAGTTTCATACAGGGACACATGAACAGATGCCATTCATGAGCTCATGAACAACTTTCGTTAAAATCAGATCACGTACTCACCTGGGCTGATTAAATAATAAGACCTTATGCTGGCATAAAATCCAGAAATAGGCCCTCTTTGCCCGCCCCTGGGGCCTGTGTCATGAAGCAGGTTTACTGAGTTAGCTGGATAACTGCACTGAGCAAAACCCGGAACCCTCCCATATCTGGAACATGGACTGAAGTCAAAAGAGCTGTTCTGGATACCTCCTGTATAACATCAGGAGGATTCAACCGTACCTGACCACCTACTCCACCCAGATTCTTGTCCAGACCATGGTCACCTCACGCCTGGACTACTGCAACTCCCTTCTCGCAAGCCTACCAGCCTGCACCATTCTGCCTCCTCAACTGGTTCAGAACGTGGCTGCCCGGCTTGTGTTCGACCTCCCGAAGGTCTTGCATGTCACCCCCACCCCTGCTGAGGTCACTCCACTGGCTGCCGGTCACGGTCAGGATCAGGTTCAAAGTTCAGGACAGGCCCCTCCTACCTGCAGGACGTAATCCAGCACGATGTTCCTGCTCGACAGCAGGGCGACTCGCACTTCCCTCCCTCCAGGTCAACGGCATAATGGAAGAATGTGGTGGAAGAGTTTAGTTCCTTGCTAAAAATAAAATAAAATACAGGTTAACATTCGTAACAAGCCTGAACACTGTGCGCTGTCTTGTCACCCATCAGGGCGTGACTCATGTCGCTCTGTCCAGGTGCGTGGTCTTTCAGCTCTCTCTGCAAATGTAGGAGCTTTAACGCCCCCAATTAAGAGACCTGTGACTGCTGATCCGTACTGCTCGGATCACTCTGCTAGAACAGGGAAGACGTGTTCACGGATGGTTGACACAATGTGATGGCCATTGCATTTTAAAAAAAGAAAAGAAACTTATGCAATGGTGTGTAATTTTATATCTAAGATGGTGATAATTGTGATATTTTTCTCCTTCTCATATTTCTTCTTTTTCTTCATTTTACATTTTAAAGCCAAAGTTTGTAAATCAGCAACATTCAAAGTAGCAATTACTGAGAGTGTAATGGACAGGCCATAACCATAACATGACTCATGATGGGTAATTATTGGCCTTCTTCTTCATCTTCTTCTGGTTTCTACCTGTTATTGTTGTTGTGTCTGCTGCTGTTGGTCTTGTTGCTGTTGGTAGGAGTAGAAGTAATTGTATTAGCAGTGGTGGTAGTAGTAGTAACAGTAGTAGTGGTAGTAGTAGTAGTAAACATGCCCCGCCAAGCCGTAACTTGGCGGATGGCATGCCAGCCATCCCAATAATGATCTTCTTTATTGCTCAGGGTAATAACCCTGAAAAAATAATTATATCTCTTATTGTATTAATAGTCCAAATAAACCAAACTCCCAGTGCTGTACTGGTTGTGGGGGTACGACCTGCCCACCCCACGACTTGACAAACAGCGAGCAGGGTTGTAAAAAAGAAGAAGAAGAAGACGACGGAGGATGAAAAGTGAAGCGCGGAAAAGGCGTGTTGGAGAGACGCTGTCAGCGCGACTGTGCCGGGGCTCGGAGAGGAGCTACTCTCCCTCCAGACTTCCATTACCGCCGGCAACCCACGCACCTGCCAGCGGACGGCGGCGGTGACAGGTGTCCCAGACGCACCAGGCTTTAATTAGGAGCGCCGCGCGGAGAGAGGGGGCGAGCGGACACCCCTTTGTGGCGCACGCCGCAATTAGGGAGGCGAGGGGGACGGGGAGTGTCTCTCTCTCTCTCCTCTTCGTTATCTCGTCCTCCTCTTCCTCTTCGATCCGCCCCATCCCCTCCCAGAGCAGTCGTGCCTCGACCGGCGTGATCCTTTTACCGTCCCATATCAACGTGTCCCCGTTCTCTATTCTATTCTGCTACTCTACGCATTTCTGTTTAACAAAAAAGAGAACAGAATAGCCTTCATCAACAAGTATATCAATAAATCAATCGATTAAACAATAAATTCTGAGATATGTTAATTAATCTGTCGATAAATCAGGATGTAGTTGATTAACATTTTAATAACGTTCTAACATTTTCTCAACAATTTATATCTTGAATTGTAACATTCGGAGACATTATTTTCCAGCAGGTTAAAGGTCAAACGGTCAGTCGGGCGCGTCGTGTTTGACGGGTTGCTGTTGAAAGAAAGGGGGCGGGGATTGTCCAGCAGATTTGGAAGCGGTAAATGTGCTTGCATTAGGCACAGCTGCTTAAGAAGCATGCATAGTGTAACACAGTGTAGTTGTTGCAGTGAGATTTGGACGGGGGAGCTGGCTGTCCAGCCCTGCTCCATACAGAACTTACAGAAAGCAGAGAGATGCTTCTGTCCTCACAATGTTCTCGCAGTGATTTTAGTTTTTTTGGTGGTTTTCATTTTGCAGCCTGTGGCTGGGACTGCCTTTTAAGAAAAAGAACCATGAAGAACCATGAAGGATGATGTCTTTTTGGAGAGGCCATCCAGCTCAGCTCACCGCAGTATGACAATCAGAAAATTACTCGCGTTCATTTACAATGGAGGACACTTTGGCTATGGCATTGTTGCTGTTTGTGAAAGCAAGTGGCTTTCAATAGACAATAGGATTCATCTCCCCAACGTACGCACGCACGCATTCACACAGAAAAACACTAACACTGGACATGGAAGAATAACGACCCTTGAAATATAGTTGACCAGAGCTGGGGTCGGTTCCATTTCAATACAGTCAATCAAGAAAAAGGAAATTAAATTCAATTAATTAACTGTATAATCCTCACAGAACAGTATGGGCATTTTTCAACGTGTTAATTGAATTTCCTTTCGTTTCCGGAATTGACAGAATTGAAATGGGATTGACCCCATCGCTGAAAATTGTATAGATGGAACAGCTCATTCACTAAGAACAAACCCTCATGACTGTTCTTAACTGTATCTACACAGCAAAAATGGTGGTGTACAGTTAACACCGCTGGGCGTTTATATGTGTCCGTGGAGTCATATAAACACCCTACGGTGTTAAATATACACCAGCAGTGTTAAATTTACACTGACATTTTTGCTTTGTACATTTCTATTAATTGAGAAATTATAAAAAGGTGATTTTTGCCAGTGTCGACTGTAGCCAGTTGCTGCATAGGGCAATGCGCAATTGGCATTTGCATTGCCTGGGTGAGGCTTCAGTCGGTGAGGGACCCCTGCTGGTCGATTGGGTGGACTGCATGCTAAAGCCGCATATGAAAGGTCTTCCTCCAACTCCACCCTATGCGAGCTTAGCTGTAGTCTGCGGTGTGAAAAGAGGCAGCTGGCAACACCACATCGTGTTTCGGAGGAGAACCACGGATGCCTACCCTCTCCCTAATCAGCAGTAGGGCACATGAATGCGGTTGCGGACGATTGGCCAGTCCAAATTAGGGTGCATGTCCAAATTGGACATGCTCAGCGCTCACGTTGGGCATCAAATTTATTAATTTATATAGAAATAATTTATATATGAATATTTAGGCCTGTCCTGGGGAGCTCCAGGGTGTGCTGGGTTTCATTGTTGCCGAGTGCACTTTAACTATCAATTAAAGCAGTTGACGATACAGATAATCAGGTTTTATGTGGGCCTAAAATGGGCCGCTGATTTTTGTGCGAAAACAAAAACCTGCAGACCTGTCTCTCAAATGAATTCAATTGAATTCAACGGTGCTTTATCGATCAAGCATTCTGCCATTCATCTGCTAATCAGTTTTGGATGGCTGCTGATTTCTCTCTATCTCTCTCTCTCTCTGTCTCTCATCCTCTCCCCCTAGTTCCTCTCTCTCTCGCTCTCTCTCTCTCTCTCTCTCTCTCTCTCTCTCTCTCTCTCTCTCTCTCTGTCTCTCATCCTCTCCCCCTAGTTCCTCTCTCTCTCTCTCTCTCTCTCTCTCTCTCTCTCTCTCTCTCTCTCTCTCTCTCTCTCTCTCTCTCTCTCTCTCTCTCTGTACACCTGTAGGACAGCCCCGGTTTGGCCAGGTGAGGTGTACAGAAAGGGCGTATATAGCGCCTGTTCTGTCACAGATGAAGACACAGCACCTAATCTCCATCAGGCCACGGCTCTAATGGAATGCCATTATCCCCCAGAAGCCCAACAAAAAGCTCTCTGCGCAAGCCATTAAATATGACAGCGGCTCGGGCCTCAAATGTATTTTAAACAGGTAATATATGCTTATCGGTACACCTAGCACGCGTGCACACAGCATGCGCACACAGACACACACACACGCACACAGACACAGACACACACAGAGACACACCACACACACACACACACACACATGCCTCGCTCGCACACACACACACAAACACACCCAGAGACACACACCACACACACGTACGTACGGACACACAAACATATACAGAGTGACACAGACACACACCGCATGCACACACGCACACACACACACACACACACACACAAACACACACACACACACACACACACACACCAGACACACACACACACAAACACGCACACACACACACACACACACACACAAACACACACATAGACACACGCGCACACACACACACACACACACACACACACACAAACACACACCCCTGTCTGTGCTTTTTCAGATATGACACAGCCACCACTGGGGAGTAGAGATGGGGAGTGAGGGGGGGGGGGGGTGCAGTGTAGAAGATTTCAAAAGAACAAGTCATAAAGAGGCTGTCTGTGTTTCAAAATATATAAGAGGTTGGGGGTGGGAGTCTTTGGGTGGTTGTGGGGGCTGAGTCAACATTACCCATAATGCACTCATGTTAAAAAGGAAAAACCCAAAACCAGGGAGCAGAGGAAAGATTGAGAATAGGAGAGAAAGAGGGGGGAGTGAGAGAGAAAGGGAGAGAGAAAGAGAGGAAGTGATAGAGAGACAGGGAGAGAGGAGAAGGAGAGGAAGTGAGAGAGAGAGAGAGAGAGAGAGAGAGGGGGGGGGACAGTAGTAGTATGACAAATCTCCCAATTTTATTTTCACTCTGTTTTTTTATTAGTTGGCAGATGCTCTCTTTCTCTTTCTTTCTCTCTCTCTTTCTCTCTCTCTCTTTCTCTAGCATGTTCTCTCTTTCAAGTTCAAGTTGAAGTTCAAATTACTTTATTGCTATGAATTACAATTCTGCGTGTATCGCCAAAGCTGGCAGCACTGTAATAGCAGGCAGAAAAATATGAATCACAGTGTGATGTTATTGGTTATTGCCACACACAAAGGCAAGAACAGCAATATCATATTCATTTTTGATGCAGGAAAGTAGCGGTAGCAACAACTGTGCAAAATAACGGGATCAACAGCCCACACGCCTCTTCAGACGTAATCTCCTTAAAAATTATAAATGTAAATGAATATGATAAACATAAAGGGTTTGTCTTTGAATCAGAAAAAAATATATATTGTGAACTATTTTTATCATGATATTTACCACAAAATCATTCCATTTACATAATGCTGAATTGTGTAAGTACCTTTTGACCCCAAAATGTATGCAAAAGGTTAGGCCATTAATTCACATTCCGTGGGTAACCTTAGATTTTGCACATGCATGTTGGGGTGTGAAGAGGTTGGGTTTGTAACACCAATTGTACTTGTGTGACGAAGAGCGCAGAAAGGGTCAGAGCTCAGCTCGTTCTGTTTCTCTGGCTTGAGATGTATTGTGCAAGGGGAGGCTTGCAGAAATGGGCTTTATTGACGTGATAATGATTCCATAGCAAAAGCACTCGAACATGATAGTCTTGCATTGAATACAGGTACTTGACATGTAGTAATATACGGGTATCGTGTAAACTCCCTGCCCTTTCCTTCTATAACACACATCCCTATCCGCTCCCTCTCCCTGCCCCTTGCTTCTTATACCCCCTCCCCAACACCAAACCCCCCCATCCACCTCTCTCCCACCCTCTCCTCTCAACCCCACACCACCCCCACCAATCCGCCTCTCTCCCCGCTCTACACGCAAAGCCAATTTAAGGAGCCATTCTGCGGTCTGGTTACCAGGTTCAGCTTTGGTTTTGGTTCGGTTCGATGCACCCCTCCTGTGCCCATCCTATTCTTTACGGGGAGTGAGAGAGTGCGCTCTGCGCTCCACAGAACTGCAACAGACCAAAGCTGACCGTGCTAACGTGCTAATTCTCAGCTCCATACTCTACGCTTCCGCCGCATATCCCAAAGATTACAGCAGGGTGCACATAGGGAGCTGGTGTGTCTGCATTATGTTCGTAGCTTCACTGTATACTCTGGCGCTGGTTCACACCACGGTAAAACATTTTCACAGAGGACACCATGCACTGTCTACAGCTGTGGCTCGTGGCTTTATCAAAATCATCGAATCATATAAATTATTTGGCGAATTAAATGATTAACAGAAGACGTTGCAAGAAACCCCAAAACATCTCAGCCCTCGTTGAGCACAACTGGATTAGAGAGAGAGAGAGGCAAGCCACATAAATGTGGAGGGAAGACACCATTCATCCCACTTAGTCTCCTTGTTTTATACCCAATAACTTTAGCTATATGTCCGGAATCCTGTTAGATTTTATTTACTGTTATGGCACAATTTCCGGACCCCGCTATTCTCCGGCCAATACAGTAGAGCCTCTGTCAAATCGGGTTTGAACCAAAGTAGTAGCGAAGGCAATTACGCCTTTAACGCTCCTTGTTGTACAACACATAGGTTTTCTCTGTTATTGTCACTGATGCCAAAAAGGGAGCCTCAGATGGAAATACAGCTACATCTAATGTCGGCCATTTTGGCGCAAGATCCAGAGGGAGTGTCATAATGATAAATAATCGGCGTTACATTCTTGCGTGCAATAAAACACACATTTAAATGTGTTTCTTGACACAGATTAACAGTGCTATAAGCAGTTGCTATAAGCTGCTATATAACAACTGTTAACTATAAGCAGTTAACAGTTAGCAGTGCTATAAGCAGTTGTTATAAACTGCTATATAACAACTGTTAAGTATAAGCAGTTAACAGTGCTATTAGCAGTTGCTATAAACTGCTATATAACAACTGTTAACTATAAGCAGTTGACAGTTAAAGGTTGTATCAGCGATTTTGGGTGACGTCACTTCTGAAGCGAAATCCCAAACAAACATACTTATGAATAATATGTTATATTTTAAAAAATAGTGTTCAAGCCTCCAGAATTATAACCACGTTAATATCGTTTGTAAGAAACCAAACCGTTTGTAAATCCGTCAAGATTTCAGCGAGATAAGAGTATTAGCGTTTGTGCAGATCATTGTGATTGGTTGGAATACTGTTTATTTTGGTTTTGAGTGGTTGGTAGTACCATTTGTTTTTGTGTACGATCTCGGAGCATAGGCTGCCTACAGAGACGCGGTTCTTTTGACGGCCTGCTTATGGGGCGGGCAGCTAGCGGATCGTGAGGAAAAATCAGATGAATGTGATCATTTATGTTTCCACCCAAAATCGCTGATACAACCTTTAACAGTGCTATAAGCAGTTACAGCCTTGTAGCTGCTAGATCAAAACAATGGATAGCTACGAAATGATCAAAAAAGACTTGAGCAATAGTAGCCATTCCAATAAATTATGTAAATCATAATTAGTGTATTATAGCTTCACTTTCAAAGTTCAAGGCTGCAAATGACACCCAGCGCTCCGTATCTGGGGCTTGACTGCATGACTCTTTAGTCTATTTCTCTTTATTTTAAACTGAGCACAATCTAACATTGTCTTTCACATAAAACAGTCCCGTCTTTTAACATATTTTCTTCAATATTTGCCTATGTTAAAGGTCATTCTCCAGATGTTTGCACAATACAAGATTGAATTTCCGCTATGGATTATTTGAAGTAAGTTATTAGAAGCTTGGTTCAGGTGTCGGGAGCATACCGTGTCACTGTTGGATCTGAATTGCATTTGTGATTGTGTGAGCATCCTGCTAGTTCAACAGCCCCACGGCTTTGGGTTTAGCTACGCCACATAATGCCTGCAGTTCAAGTCAAGGGTACTTTTACAATCCGGTTTTTCCACTGATTCCATTGTGGCATTTAAATGTGCTTAGAATGCACTTATTGTGATGATGTCATAGGAGTCCTTTTAGACTTCCCCATAACAACTGTGCTGAGAAAGTGCAAATAAACTCCCCACCACTGTGCCCAAGAACACTTACGGTTAATTAGCTTTGTGAGGACATCACGCCATTTGATGCATACTGCTAACTGCACCTAGCAATATTTCAAAGCCTGAGTTGTGAAGGGTTCCTATTTATGTGCAAGAATGTGCAACACGCTATGATACACTGCATAAATGATAATAAGCTGTAATTATTTGGCAACCGAGAATAAAACACTCTTGCCTTCTTCCCCAAGGGTACACACACACACACACACACACACACTCACACAGAAACACACACATACATTCAGTGAGCACCATAATTCATTGGACAGTGACACATTTATTGTTATTTTGGTTCTGTACTCTAGCACATTGAGTTTGAAAGGATACAATGACAGTGAGGTTGGAGTGCAGACTGTCAGCTTTAATTCGAGGGTATTTCATCCAGATCGGAAATTTTGAATTATAGAAACTTTTGTACATAGTCCCCCCCATTTACTGGCATCAAAAAATATTGGACAGTTTAACATAATGTAGAATAAAGTAATCATTATTAATATTTGGTTGTATATCCTTTGCATGCCATGACTTCCTCATGTCTGTGACGCAACAATATCAAAAGACTCTTGATATCTTATTTCCTGGTACTCCTACAAGCAATACTATAACCTCTCTGCATTTGAATGGATCTCTATGGGAACTGGGGGGTGAGACTAGATTTAGCTGTAAATTATGCTGGGACCGGTATGGAATACATGGTTGGTTCTAAGTCATCAAGGGTCTGACTTATCAAACAAGTCTTAATCCATCACTCTGTTGGAGAGAGAGAGAGAGAGAGAGAGAGAGAGAGAGAGAGAGAGAGAGAGAGAGAGAGAGAGAGAGAGAGAGAAATAAAGAAAGTTGAGTGATCAAACTCAAAGTGCTAGAGTGCAGAACTAAAATAACAAACAATATGTCACTGTCCAATGAATTATGGTGCTCACTGTATATATATTTATATATATATATATATATACACACACACACACACACACAGACACACACACACACACACACACACACACACAGACACACACACACACACACACACAGACACACACACACACACCACACACACACACACACACACACACACACACACACACACACACACACACACAGACGCAGACCCTACATAGAGTATAAGGGATAGAGAGTGTGTTGAATCAGACAATAGAAGGATTACCTCCTTCCTATCACACAGCGTAGGAATTAGGGAATAAGTCTGCTCCACACACAAAATGACAGTTCAAATCTGTCAGATGGGCTTTACTGCAAAAAATTCAATCATTTCCAAAATATGATGCTCAATTTCAGCTTCAGGAGGGATTGATATTCAACCCCCCCCCCCCCCCCCCCCCCTCCCTCAGCAGTGTGTTTGTCACGTCTCTCCTGGAGCCTCCATCCCGTACCGTTCTGTCACAGATCGGCACAGTTAGTGTCACAGATCGGCACAGTTAGTGTCACAGATCGGTACAGTTAGTGTCACAGATCGGCACAGTTAGTGTCACAGATCGGCACAGTTAGTGTCACAGATCGGCACAGTTAGTGTCACAGATCGGCACAGTTAGTGTCACAGATCGGCACAGTTAGTGTCACAGATCGGCACAGTTAGTGTCACAGATCGGTACAGTTAGTGTCACAGATCGGCACAGTTAGTGTCACAGATCGGCACAGTTAGCGTCACAGATCGGCACAGTTAGCTTCACAGATCGGCACAGTTAGCTTCACAGATCGGCACAGTTAGCGTCACAGGTCGACACAACGGCACAGCGATTGGCGGTGAGTGGATGAGACTCGAGGTATGCAATAAAGGGGGGGGGTGTCCTCCAGCTTCCATGAACCCCATAACTGGTGGAGCTACAGTGTCTAAACGAATCAAAAGGTTGATCTCTACAACCGAACCCAATGATTGGTTCATGCCAGTGAGCCACTGAAAATATAGGGCTCCTCATAGGGTAGCCACTCGTGGTCTCACAAAGCCCCAATCTGCCATCACTCCTTAATTCCCTCTCGCAGGTAATCATAGCAAACGGAAAACAGAAATCCAAAAAGCAAATCAGACGCGAAGACAAGTATTTTTAGGCAGTCCTCCGGGAATGGCTGGGAGGACTCCTGCTATTCACAGACAAAAATAGGAGGGAGTGGGGAGAGCCGAAAGATTCAGCGGCGGCGTTTCCAAAAGGCGGTCCCAAAGGCCACGGCAGTCTCTGCCTTTTATACAAACCTAACAAAGGCTACAAGCAAACACCAAGGGGAAAAAAAGAAAAGTTACAAGGAAAGGCTTAATCTCTTTGGGTAAAAGTGCACTAAAGAGGGGCTTTGTCTGAGGTTTTTGAATTCATCAAAGGGATTAACAAAAGCGAACTACAAGAGGTTTTTCAGGTTGAGTTCTGTCCCCAGATCGAGGCACGTAGGTGAGAATTAAAGAAAAGGGTAAATTCTTGACGTGAATTTCAGCCAGTATGTCTTTATACCGAGTGTTGTTTATGTGTGGAACGCCTCGCCATGGAGGCAGCGATCATCAGGCCGGGTTTGAAACAGTGCTGGATATTATCCAGCCTGTAGGTAAACGGTGAGCCTAGAGGAGATGAATAACTTGCTCTCTTCATTATGTATTCATTATAACTTTAAATTTTAATTTTAGGCATTGAGCAGACACTCTTATGCACAGCAACTTACACAGCTTACGTTCTTTCACATAAAACCCATTAACACAGCGGGATATTTTACTGAAGTGATTTGGGTCAAGGGCCTTGCTTAAGGGTGCCATGGCAGTGATCCACTTGGGATCAAACCTGCGAGCTTGGAGCTGCGAAGGCAGTTCCCCAACCGGGGGTTCAACATGAAATTCTGGGCCCGGTGCCAGTGCAGTCTCTGTGGGCCCCTTTCCCAAAGCAAACTTTTTAGTCCAGGCATTTTGAGGGGCCTCCCCTGGGTAGCCAGTTCCACTACCCCACCCCCCCACACGCACACACACACACACACACACACATAAGCCATGACGCCCCTTCCTTAACCACGATGCACACTTTATCTTGTGTACTTACCTTACCTAGGTTGATCAACAATCTGCCTCAGCTGTGCACACGCCTCTAGGTGAGGTCCCGGCAGGCTCTGAGGATTAGGAAGACAGCAGAAAGTGAGTGTGGAACCACCCAAAGAAAAGAGTCCCTCTCTTGTCCTCCCCCAGCCCTCTCAGTGTCACACACTGCCTGCATGTCCGCAGACTGCACTGCGCGCTGTGTGTGTGTGTGTGTGTGTGTGTGTGTGTGTGTGTGTGTGTGTGTGTGTGTGTGTGTGTGTGTGTGTAGAGCACGACGCGACGCAGGGGCGGCACTGCGGTATAGTGGGCAGGGAACTGGGCTTGCAACCCAACGGTCACAGGCTTGATTCCCGGGTAGGTCACTGCCATTGTACCCCTTGAGCAAGGTACTCGACCTGAATAAAATGGATAGTATGTAATATGATAAAAACATTGCGTAAGTCGCTGTGGATAAGAGCGTTCGCTAAACGCCTGTAAGGTAACGTACTCAAATCTGGCCCTTGATGACATTAGTACAGCTGGTTTTATTTTCTACCAGATAATGAATGAATGCCACTGATTGGCCAGACATTTACAGTAACTCACCTGGTGTTCCAGGTTTAAAATCAGTCCCGATTATTAGGGTGTAAGAATGTAATCCAGCAGTACTACTGGCCCCCCGAGGCCAGATCTGTGTATCCCTGCCGTAAACCCCGGCATTGCACACGACGTCACCCAATAAAAAGGAAAAACATCCCGTATGCATTTATAACGATCCTGTGTGAATATTACTGGATGTACAATGAAGATGAGGCTTTGACCAGGTCGCCCTTGGTAACGGGCAGTGCAAACCTGGGGCACATGTACACGGACACGTCACCCAGTGGCATCAGAGCCATGGAGGCGTGTTACAGATCAGAGGATGTCATAAACGCGCACAAAAAACTATTCCTTAATAGTGGAGCGTGCGGCATGGGCTTTGTTCGGAGTGTTCATTGGCGTTGTCAGGAACCTGGTCCGCAGCAGAAGCAGACAGTGCACATTAACGGGTGCCTCGTCCCACACTTCTCTGGGATGGCCTAG
>CM056396.1:27084857-27113177 GCA_029718625.1 Synaphobranchus kaupii | reverse complement strand
GAGGGGTGGTACGGTCCCGGCTGTGTGCAGAGGTGTGACTGTCTCCACTCAGACGGCTGTGACGGACGCAGTGGGCAGTGCCGATGCCTCCCAGGCTGGACAGGTAAACCCCCCCCCCCCCCAACCCCCCCCGCCTAAGGGTTCCCAAACTTACCCCGCCCACTTAACAAGCACTTAACTGGACCCCGCCCCCTAATAACATGCACCATATGACACATGTCCAGATATGGAAGTAACATGATTTGTCGAAACATGAGGGAATACCGTTTTCACTAGTGCAGGGAATGCAAAAAGAGCGGCAAAAAGAGCGGTGTTTCATTGGACAGGGGCTACAAATATGATCGCTTATTTTACACGAGGAGAAAAGGCAAAACAACAATATGGGGATAGAAAGATGAGATTTTGTAATCATTTTTAATGGTGTAATTAAATCAGTTTGACCGCTGTGACACACAGGAGCTGGTGCACAGACTGAAAGCCTTTAACATGCGAGAGTAAGACACCTCCCCACCTCCTCTCTGCTCCCCCACCTCCCACCCTCCTCCCCCCAGGGCCCCACTGTTCCCAGCCCTGTCCCAGAGACCACCTGGGGGCGCCACTGTAACCGCAGCTGCTCCTGCCTCAACGGCGCCACCTGTCTGCCGCACAACGGAAGCTGCGTGTGCAGCGCTGGGTACCGGGGGCCCGAGTGCCAGCACAGTGAGTGTGGAGGCGGGCCCCAGAGTCGGGCCCCTGAGTGGGCCCCCTCCGGAGGGAGGCCCCCAGGCCTCTCTGGCCCTGTGGAGCTGCGTCTCCAATACATTTACCCTCCTTTTCCCACCCCCTCTCTTTTCTCTGTTCTCTCCGTCTCTGTGATATAGTCCTGTCATCCCTCCATCTTTGGCTTTCCAAAAATTATTTTATTACATTGCTTTATTATTATTATGAACAATAACAATCAATCATTTAGCCAATGATTATGACGATGATGTTGATGATTGGTTATTATTGTTATTGGATCTTTTGGAGTTACATTGGCAAGATTACAGGATCATTCTGTCTCTCTCCCTCTCTCCCCCTCCCCTCCCTCCCTCCCTCTCTGCCCCCCCTCCCCCAGTCTGCGGGGCGGGCTCATTCGGTGCCCGGTTGCAGCGCGCTGTGTCCCACCTGTTCTCGCCCCTCCGCCCCGTGTCACCATGTGACGGGCAAGTGCCAGTGTGCCCCAGGGTACTCTGGGATACTGTGTGACCAAGGTCAGTCCCAGGCAGCGTTACATCATTAATCTACCTGTCAGCCATCTTTAACAAGGGAGACTTACAGTGTGTCTGTGTGGTGTGTGTGTGTGTATGTGCGTGCGCATGTGTGCCTGTGTGTTTGTGTTTTCTCAGTGTGCCCACTGGGATATTACGGGAAGCAGTGTGCCAGTGTGGTGGTCGGTGTGCCAACAACTCTACGTGGTCACCATGCAGACGGGCTCCTGCCACTGTCCACCTGGCTGGACTGGGAGGGACTGCTCGGAACGTGAGTTCCCTCTCTCACACACACACACACACACACACACACACACAAACAGATGCGCGCACATACACACACACACACGCGCACACGCTCACACACACACAGGCACACACAAACATATGCACGCACATGCACACCACGCGCACACACACATCACGCGCGCGCGCACACGCTCACACACACACACACACACACAAACAGATGCACGCACATGCACACGTACACACACAAATACACACAAACGCGCATGCTCTCACACACACACACACACACACACACACACACACACACACACACACACACACACACACACAAACATACATACTTAAACATGTCTTCAAACATGCATGCATATGTATTCACACACACAGCTGAGTGCAGGTATAACATTATGAGCCACTGTGTAGTTTTATTTTTGGGAGTGCTTTACACCCTTGTTGCTGCAGAGTGCCGTCCCGGGACGTTTGGCCTGTACTGCGCCCATGTCTGTTACTGTCCCGCCAACACCAGCTGTAACCCCCACACTGGAGTGTGTGTGTGCGCCTCTGGCCTGGCTGCCAACTGCATTCAAGGTATACAATGAGCTAGATATACCATACAAAAATGTGTATGTATATATATGACTGACTGGCATACACGCACACACATATAGTATATATTAATAATGATCTGCTGTCCTCCCACTGGATATATACAGTATGCAATACAACGCACGCACACGCACACACAGACACTGAGGAAGTAAGCTGTTTGCGGAAATGGCATGGCCACTTAGAGATTTGTGCCTAAATAAAGCAGGAAGACACCAAATTGAGTGGTTCCCAGGGACAGAATCAGCTTTCACTGGACTTAAGCAAGCATTACAAACAGCTTACTTCCACAACACACACACACACACACACACACACACACAGACACACACAGACACACACACATACAATCATCTGTTGTCCTCCCCTTTCAGTCTTGCGATCGCTAATGAAAAATTAATTGTAAAAGTGATGATTATATAAGATGAAATAAGATGTGTGTGTGTGTGTGTGTGTGTGGGTGGTGGGGATACTAGGGGAGCTTAAGGAAGTTGCTGGATGGTGTGTGTGTGTGTGTGTGGGGGGGGGGGGGGGGGTAGTGTCGAAGGGGGTAGTGTTGTGTAAAACAATGAAAATTTAATTAAAAGATGAAATGTAGTGTTACTTAAGATTATGTGACGTTAATGATTATTATGTAATGTTAAATAACAGTGGTGTAATATTAACCCCCTCAGTGCGGGATGTGGACCTGGTGGTACCGGTGACCCCGGTAGAGGGGCGGGTGAGCTGGGGTTCGGTGGTGGGCATCGTCCTGCTGGTGGCGCTGCTGCTGCTGCTGCTCACACTGCTGCTCGTTTACCGCCGTCGCCAAGCCGACAAGCAGAGCCGCATTCCGACTGTGGCCTACTCCGCCACTCGCACCGTCAACTCTGAGTACATGGTGCCAGGTAGGCCATGCCCCCCCTGCCCCGCCCCGCCCACCAGCCCCGCCCCGCCCACCACTCTGCCCCACCCACCACACACCGCCCTGCCCCGCCCACCACACACCGCCCTGCCCCGCCCACCACACGCCGCCCTGCCCCGCCCACCACACACCGCCCTGCCCCGCCCACCACACACCGTCCTGCCCTGCCCACCACACACCACACACTGCCCCACCCACCACCCCTGACATACAGCTCGGGTTAATATTTAAATACATTTAATCTAATATTCATTTAGTAAAATAAAATGCTTGTTTCCCAGAGGGGCTCTGTGCTCATTGTAATCAGAACCTCAGGTGTTCATGAATACATGGTTTAAAACATCAGAAAGATTTTTTGATATTTCTGTGTCTGTGGCTCAGATGTCCCTCACAGCTACCACCACTACTACTACAACCCCAGCTACCACACGCTTACCCAGAGCCGGCTCCCTCTGCCCCAAATCCCCAACAACCAGGACCGCTCCATAAAGGTAAGAGTTCCCCCCGCCCAATCTCAATACACTGCATTTATAACAATCAGGACTTGTCTATAAACATGACCACTCTACGAACAGGACCGCTCTATAAAGATTGCCCTAACAATAAGGATCACTCTATGAGCACAACCGCTCTACAAGCAGACCTTTAGCACAGGTAGATACTATACCTGTGCTCACCTGGAGCAGGGCAGATGTTTAAATCTGAGGGGCTCGTTCTCCTCTTCTGGGCAGAACACCAATAACCAGCTCTTCTGCAACGGTAAGAGAGTGGAGAGGGAGCGTCTGGGACCGTTCGGACCGGAGAGTAACGCCACGCTTCCGGCCGACTGGAAGCACGACGAGGCGTCCGCTCGTAAGCACCAGGGTTCGTATAATTCCACCCCCAAACCTCCACCCCCTCCCCACAAATCACCCTTCATACCAGTGGTCCCCAATCCTGTTCCTGGAGATCTATCGTCCTGTCGGTTTTCATTCCAACCCCAACAAAGCACACCTCATTCAACAGCTAGAGATCTCATACAGCTGATAATTAGTAGAGTGATTGAAATGAAAATCTACTGTAGATCTCCAGGAACAGGGTTGGGGATCACTGCAGAGTGTATTAGAGTTCACTGTAAGGTCATTTCTCTACAGTACAGCATGTATTCTACACCAATTTAAGAAATTAATTGTGAAATGCCCATAATGTTCTATGACTGAGGGGATTATTTTACAGTTAAATTGAATTTCAACTCCTTACCTAATTTGAGTGAATTGAAATGGAGCTGAACCCAATTCTGTACACAGGAGATGAATCAAAACAAAACGGACTAGCTATACCAAATGTATTTATGTGTGTGTGTGTGTGTGTCTGTCTGTCTGTGTGTGTGTGTGTGTGTGTGTGTGTGTGTGCGTGTGTATGTGTACGTATGTGTGTGTATATGTGCGTGTGCGTATGTGTGTCTGCACGCATGTATATGTGTGTGCGTATATGTGCGTGTGCTTGTGTGTGTATATATATGTATATGTGTGCGTGTGTGTGCGTGCATGTGTGTGTGTGTGTGTATGCGTGTGCGCGTGTGCGTGCGTATATGTGTGCGTGCGTATATGTGCGTGTGTGTGCATGCGTATATGTGCGTGTGTGCGTATATGTGCGTGTGTGCATGTGCGTATGTGTGTGTGCGCGTGTGCGTGTGTGTATATGTGTGTGTGTGCGTATATGCGCGTGTGTGCTTTCAGGAGCTTTTGGCATGGACAGAAGGCACAGCTACAGTACCAGTTTGGCCAAATACTACAACACAGGTTTATCTTTTTATTTCATTCCTCCTCCCTGCACTCTTCCCAAATGAAAGACTCTATAGCAGTGATCCTCAATCCTGGTTACATATTAATTAATATCTCAACACCAATGTCAGGTACTGTACATTGTATACTGTACATGCAAATACTTGTACATGAAACGTACAGGCAATTTTGCATACAGCCGGGTAGGAGACGAGTGGAGGAAAGGAGGTGAGGAGTGAAGAATATTGGGACTCATCTCAGGATTACAGACCACTACTCTAGAGCTTTAGTGCGTCATGCGTTGTGTAAATGCTCATTTCATTATTATTATACATTTTATTTACATGCACCTTCCAAGAAACTCAAGGACACAGAGTGATGGGAGGGAAACTCACCTCAACCACCACCAATGGGTAGCACCCACCTGGATATGGCACGGCAGCCATTTTGCACCAGAATGCTCACCACACAGCAGTTAAAGTGGAGAGGGAGAGAACTATTTTTTAGCCAATTAGATCATGTTCTGCATTCAGTTTGGGCCAGTTTCCCCGCCCCCTTTTCTTAAATGTTTGCGTAACGTCTCGGTGCTCTTGAATATGCCCTTGCTGGGTTGCATGGCAACCTGCCGCAGCCTGATTGGTGGCCTCTCTCTGAGCAGGGCTGTCCAAGGACACCCCCGATACGGACAGCTGCAGCTCCTTAAACAGCGAGAACCTCTACGCCACCATCAAGGACCTGCCGGAACCGGTGCCCCGCCCACAAGATAGCGGCTACATGGAGATGACCCCCCTCGCTCAGCGGGAGAGGTCCTACGCCGAAATCAGCCTGCCGCCCCCCACCACCCATCCCCTCCCACAGGGGCACAAGTGAGTACTCTACTGGACAGGAAATCCCATTCTTTGTGGAATCCTTTCATTCAGCAGGAAATTAAAGTTTAAAATGTGGTCCGAACTTAAAATGTTTTTTTTGAGCAAAGATTTTCTTTCTTTGAAATCTGCCAAATCAGTTTGTCATTGGTCAGTGGTAGCCACGGTTACAGTCTTCAATGTTCCATTTCTCTTTTTGAATTTTTTTTTCTCCCCACAGAACGCAGTTCCCTTGGTAACGTCCCAGAGCGGGAGCCCCAAAGCCACTATGACCTCCCCGTCAACAGCCACATCCCGGGACACTACGACCTCCCTCCCGTACGTCGCCCGCCCTCCCCCCAAACCACGGAGACACCCCCACTGACCGCACCCTATTCACAGCTCAACCAACGTGGCACAGAAAACCATCAGCCCATCTCACAGTGCCACCTGCTGGAGAGGAGGCTGTCATTACAGGAACTAGGAGCCAATGAGAGTGAACAGAATGGATGTGAGAATGATTGACAGCTGCCTATCAAGACTTTAAGAACCTCAGGTCCCCTATACACACACTCACCATGAATAAAATATTTGTCTTCATCAAGGGAGATATCAAAGTCCATACTGTAGCTATGTGCGTGGCCTGAATGGCACTTACCATTGAATGTATACCAGCCTGTTTTTTTGTTGTTGTATATAAATGTACATAAATCCTCTTTTTGAATATGATTTGGATTTATGTCTCTTTACTTTTAATTGCCAAAAACACAACAATTATCACAATTTAATTACCATATTAATTCAAACCATCACCACCCTTGAATTAATTGCACATAGATAATATGGTGTTGAAATAAAACATCTCCATAGTTATTCAAAGTATTATAGCCCGAAAAAATTTAATACCCTAACAATATTTTAAAATCCAATAAATCGGCAGTAATACAGATTGAGACCCTTCCATTGAAATCAAATGAATCTGAGCTTGTTTATCATATCAATAAAGTGGAAAAAACACCAGATACTAGTATTGCGGGGGGAAAAGTTTATTTAGAAAAAAAAACAGTACTGTAATAAAAAGCTACACTAGCTAGTGAAAACAGAAAATAACCAGCCAATACAAAATATTTTTTATTAGGTTACAAAAGTAATTAAATGAGCTGATCCACGTGAGGCTTTAGTGTTTTACATCAGAAAATATCAGAACCGGAAAAAGTCTCATAGATTTCCCTTTTTTACTTTTACAAAAATATAGTTCCATAAAAATCTTTGCAGCAGAAAGGGTGAAGTAATTGGTCTTGTTGCTTTCATTAACAGTGTAAAAACAAAAAGCATGCTATGCCAGTCACTGAATTTTATGTAGATTAGAGAATCGAGCCAATCACATGACCTGTCAGCTGACTCCTTTTAAAGATCGGGCAGAATATGTTTATTGAGAACATGTTTTTGTGGAGTGTGAGATTACTGTCACTATCCATAACATGTTTATGTGGAGTGTGAGATCACTGTCACTATCCAGTATTAGTAATGTTAGGCCTCTCCCCACATGCGAATTTCCCGTCTTAACGAAACATCAAAGCAATAAGGTTCTAGAGTTTTTCCTTTTTTAAGGGTGGTTTCTCCTGACCTTTTTCCCCATAGAGTTCTATAGGAAAATGAGTCCGGAGAAATAACCCTTGCAGTGATCCATCCACATCTACTCCATATCTGGCAACAGAGTGATGGTTTGGGGCTTGTTTGATAGCTCAGACCCTTGATAACTTACAGCCATTTAGCCAGCCATGCGTTCCATACTGTACCAGTGTAATTTACAGCTGAATCTAGTCTCACCCCCCAATTTCCATAGAGATCCATTCAAATGCAGAGAGGTTATAGTATCGCTTGTAACAGTACCTGAAAATAAGATATCGACAGTTTTTTTGATGTTGATGGTCAGAAGTAACAGCATGTAAAGGATATGCGACCAAATATGAAATATGATACTTTAAAAATACGTTAAAGCAAAGGGTATGAATACTTATGTAAATGAGAAATTTTATTTTTTTATTTTTAATAAATTTGCCAAAATCTCAAAAAAACGTCTTTCACATTGTCATTATGGGGTGTTGTGTGTAGAATTTTGAGGGAAAAAATTAATTTAATCAATTTTGGAATAAGGCTGTAACAGAACAAAATGTGGAAAAAGTGAAGCGCTGTGAATACTTTCCGGATGCACTGTATATGCATTTCAAAATACATTGGAATGCTTTTTTAATGTATTGCTGATGCAAAAAAAATGTACATGATTGACCTTTTCTCATTTTGTTTCAATTCTCTTCACTTATTGATCATTTATCACTGAAAGAAAAGGCCCTTAATTACTCTGACTCTGATTTAGAGTTAAAGGCATTGGACGTAGTTGAATTTTTGTGGATTAATGACAGTTAGAGTGGCAGAAGATTCTATGACAGTTCACTGGCATAACTGAGAACTATTTATCAACTGTAAATACATTAACATCTTAAGAGTGAAAGCATGATGTCTATATAATCATACATAATACATAATTCAGAATTCTGAGATGGCAAATTTAATCAATGTAATGACACACTGCCGGTCTGTGACATAAGACATTGTTGTAAATGTATATGTGCTGTAACATTGCAAACACTGGCCTACTGCTCCTCATCTCAAACAGAAAATATCTGCATAGCTGCCAGTTTCTCAAAAAAATATAGGTTTGCTTGATTCTAAAGTAAATATGGCTGCCTTTGAAAAATATAATCTTTTAACAATTACATGAAGCACCAGCCCTCGTGAAAAATTCTAACACATTAACACTAACCCACTTTGGTACAAGCTGTACATAGTTTGCGTTATAAAAAGGTGAATTTTTTTTTTTGGAAAACTGGATGATTCAAGCTGCTGGGATTAATAACTATTCTACCCAAAGCACCCCCTCCAAATGAGCAGTTAGCCACACTGATTACCTCAGAAAACCAAATCACAATTCCCACTTAACCCGTCAATCAAATGAAATACCCACAAATCAACCATCAAACAAAACATTTTTTTTTTCCTCCCAAAGAACTTCCCTTTAAACTTCCCTGTCCTTCAGAACACATTAGCCGAGCTGCCCTCTGCAATCGGTCGCTGACCATATGAATGTAATTGAGTCTTAATGTTGCATAAATTTGTTGGATAATTACACACCAAGGTCTCTGGAGAACCCCACTGTTTTAATTAGCCCAATTTTGGCCTAGATTTAAAAAAAAAAAAAAACTTATGCAACATAAAACTGCATTTCAGAGCTTTGCTTTCGCTAAAATCACTGTTGCTGATGGTTTGAAACAAATGGAGCCTAATTAAGACAGAGACAAACTTGCTGAATATGCTTTTGGTTCACATTCTGAAAGCCTGCTTTGGTGCTAACAACAACACAAAAAAAGACACTAGCAATCTTTTTTTTTGTAGACAGAAAATGACTGCTCACTTAAAAATTAATCTGGAGAATCACTCTCTCTCTTTAGTGACTATTATTCCCACCCCAGCTGTTTCAAAGGACACTGAGGAATAATTCCAGTTGAAATCACAGCCATGTTTTTTTTACTTTTTTTTTTTTTAATCTCTATTTCCAAGAGGAAAATGTTCTGGAAAATAAATCTATGTTATGATTCTAAGTGCACTCCAAGGAGGGTTTTTAGTTGGACAAAATGAGTACAAAAAGAAAAATAGTTCCTACTTTAGAGGGCTGCTAAATAAAGGTTTAGTACATCAAACCAAACTCCTTCCCAGGGTTCACCTCATTTAACCAGCCCACTGGTGCAGCAAGCAAACCCAAAGCAGCGCAGACTCGGGTGGATAGGCGAACATTGAGGGTCAGATTTGAAGGGGGATAGATAAAGACCTGCTAGGGGGTCTTGCCTCTGGGTTTACAAGCTGTGCGTGTTCAGTGGTGACAGCCAGGTTAAAGAGAAGAAAAAATAAATTTGGGGGTGCTTCAAACAGGGAACTGGGAGCACCCTGCGGCCAATCCCAGCACCTATCATCCACTATTCAATGTTATACTTTACCGAAACAATCTCTAAGGTTAGCTACACTAAATCAACTCACTACATGCACATAAGAAAAATCTACCCACTATATATCTATAGCTATATCTATGTGTGTGTGTGTCTGTGTGTGTGTGTGCGTGTGTGTAATAAATTGTAAAAGAGCTCATTCTGAAAGATAATGTAGACAGGAAGTTGAAACCCGCCTTTGCTGCACGGATAGGGCTGACTTCCTGTTCTCGGGACCCGCCCCCGTGCCCTCATGGTCCAGGGCTCACATTATTGAGCAGGCCTCTGCTCTGGGGCCAGCCTGCAGAGATGAGAGGGGTGGAGGAGGGGGGGAGGGGTGGAGGAGGGGAGAGGGGTGGAGGAGGAGGAGGGAGGGGAGAGGGTTAAGAGCAAGGCATTGACAAAATTCCATCCAATATGTCTGCCCAAATATCCCTGCGCATGTGTGTGTACAGGTGTGGTACTGTACTATACTGCATGTCCTTGCCGTATGCAGTACGTGTTAGTGTGTACTTGTGTGTGTGTGTGTGTGTGTGTATTCTTGTTTTGTGATGTGTGCATGTGTGTTTTTGTGCTTGAGAGACTGCGTGCAAATGTGTGCGTGTTTGGGTGAGTGTGTTGTGTGTGTGTTTGCAATTCTCTGTGTTAGTGTGGGTTTGACCCTGCAAGAAATACGCACGAGTACACATGTGCGGGAGAGTGTGTGTTGAAGCTGTCAACACAAACAGAGCCATCAGAGATAATCAAACATCCAGATGAACAGCTGCATGACGGTGTGAGTAATATTCTACTGGGATACGCAGTGCCGTCAACTCACATCCCTGACAGCATAATAGCTTTGAGCTGCTGTGAGTGCTATAGAGTGGAAATGTGAGCATGGTTATTTTGAGGGGCTTAGTTTCTGGAAGCAAAAACTCCATGCACTTTTTACATTGACCGTCTAACATGGAGCGCTGTTCGGGCATTTCCAAACCTTGGATGGGTATCAAACTCTGCCTGTTAAAAATAAGCAATAGCGCTGAAAGAATTTCAGTTCATTGAAAAAAGGGCAAAGGTACAAGACTGTGTACATCATTTTATAAAAGGTGCATAAACTACCAGCCATTGCATTGAATTATGAATCACCCAATCACAGAGCTCAATTTTCCATAGGTCCACCATTTTGTCGAGGTAAAGTTAGGGGTCTACGGTTAGTCCAGTCGTCAAGTCGTTCCAAATCGTTTGGGAATATATGGTGCAGTCTTTTGTTCCCGACTGTAACCATCGCTCTGGGGTGCATGGATGCACCGCTTTCTAGCACCTTCCTTCATCATTACTCCGCAAAGGAGCGGTGGATTCGACTGATCAGGTGAGTTTTTATCTATTTTATTTTATTTTGTTTTAATGCTAGTCCAGCCAGCCATGGTACATTAGTAAAATCGAGCTGGCTGACTAATGAGTTGAGCTCCCAACGACTGTGGTTGCCTGTCTCTGTTCTCCCTTCCATTCAAAATACTAGTTAGCATGCCAAACTATCTACTCAAGGACGTGCGGCATTATTAGCTAACTAATGTTAGATAGCTCATCTTTGTCTACATCACTTGATGTGTCAGAGGGCCAAGTGATATCTCCGGACTGTGCAGCTGACATTTTACAGAGAGCAGAGAAAAGTCCAATGTGGTTCAACAAGAAAGGAGACAAGGTTGTTTCCACAACTGTGATAGCCACTGCCTCTTCAGAGCCAGTGTGTCAGTTTCCTTACGTGAACTTCTTGTCTGACCCTCTGTAACACTTTAATCAACTGCTTTGTGACAACCCCCTCTAGACCTCCACCACAATGCAGTTTCCTGAAGCAAATCATCACCCCCACTTCCAAAATGTACTAACTCATACAGTGATGTTCTAATTACTCTCATTTTGGTGTGTCTATGTGTGTTTCCAGAACATACATGGACAAGAAGCATGCCCCAGCTAAAGCACATTTCCATCCTATAAGCCACCAGAGCATAGCTCCCCACCATCAGAGCCAAGAGCCAAAGAAAAAACTCAGAGATGCTCAAATTCTAATAATATTGATGACTGTGTGTGTGTGTGTGTTCTTTTTCCAGGTGAGCACACATGGAATAGAAACAGCTGAACCAGGTTTCTATAACCTCTCCTCTAGAAACCAGAGCACACTACTCCACCGTCATGGCCGTTTCAGCTACATACACTTGAGTATATACAGTCATGTGAAAAAGTAAGTACACCCCCAGATGAGTTGTATCTTTTTAGACATATTTGGACCCATGGATATTTGATCCTTATTCCAATGCTTTTTACTATTAAAGGTTGTCTAATTTAACAATGGACACAAAAAATGTATATATATATATACTGAAGCAATTTAGGTTAAGTACCTTGCTCAAGGGTACAACGGCAGTGTCCTACCTGGGAATCGAACCTGCAACCTTTCGGTTACAAGTCCAGTTCCTTAACCATTATACTACACTGCTGCCCCATGGCATGACAATGGCTCTAAACCTCCACCACTATGCAGTTTTCTGAAGAGAAAGTGCCAGCAAATCATGAACCCCACTTCCAAACTTATACAGTGAGGTTCTAATTATTCTCATTTTGGTGTGTGTGTGTGTGTGTGTCTGTGTGTGTTTGTGTTTCCAGAAAACACAGAGAAGAAGCATGCCCCAGCTGAGGCAAATTTCTGTAGTCCCTCCTACAGCCACCAGAGCACAGCTCGCCACCATCAGAGCCAAGCCAAGAGCCAATGCCTCCCAAAAAAATAGTTGAACATGTAACTGATGAAGAGAAAACAAAGAGCTGATTGGAAGAGAGAGCCCCAGGCCACAAAAACTATTTACAAAAAAAATATTTGTATAAAGCAAGGTGCTTACAGCTCTTCGAGCAGCTTTGGGAGCATGAGTTCCTTAAAGAAAGACTCCAACACATGCAGGTTAGGCTTCCAGGATTCGTCACGTGAGATGGGGATTATGACAAAGTCCTTGAGCGTCCAGACAACAAAGTAGCAGGTGGTCTTCTCTGCCACATGGAGCTGTCCCTGGACCTGGTGCCAGTAAAAGTGGGTTCTTTTGAGACGGTAAGTCTCCCCATCCTCCTCAACCTCAAGGCAGAACATTCGGTTGGAGACAGCCTCCCGAATTGTCTTGTCTCTCTCCCGGTATGGGCACTTCACCTCGATGAGGTCATTGGATCCCACTAGCCCATCAGGGGAGGCACCCAGGATCCCAGATGACGTCAGCCAGAGACCAGATTCTCTGACGTGCATCCCCGTGGCCTCCTGAAACGCCCTGATACCCTCACGTTCGTTTTCAATACCCCATTGCACCGCCTGCACTCCATCCAACGGAGGCTGCTCGAGGACTCCGTCGATGAAGGAACGGGTAACATGCTTTGCCAGCAGAAGCTCGCCAAATTTGCTTGCTGTCAGTCTCCCCTTCCTCATCATCTTCCAGCAGGCGTTGTCCCTCTGCCCAACCGTCCCTGCCTGGACTGCCATCACTTGCTCTTCTGAGAGCTGCATAGCCTCAAGGACTCTGTCCTCTGTGTCATGGCTCGCCACAAGGTTGTCAAGAAACAGGTGTTGCAGAGAGTCAAGCTGAAGCATTGATATGGAAAAGTTGGGGGAAAACATACATACAGCATTAATAGCTCCAAGCAAAGACCCATCCAAATGAGCTCGATAGCTTTCCATGGGACTAGGGTTGCACCTATGAAATATTCATTGCTTCAATTAAATAAATAGCCTATGCATTAAGATCCTCAAAAAGTTCAACTCCTACACTACATGGTCAAAAGTATCCGGACATCCTTTTTGGTCTGGGGCTGGTTTCATGGTTCAGGCTAGGCCCCTTGGTTCAAGTGAAGGCAAATCTCAACACTACAGCATACAATGACATTCTAGATGATTCTGCGCTTGCAACTTTGTTTGGGGAAGGTTCTTTCCTGTTTCAGCATGACAAGGCCCCCATGCACAAATTGAAGTCCATACAGAAATAGTTTGTTAAGATCGGTGTGGAAGAACTTGACTGGCCTGCACAAGGCCCTGACTTCAACCTCATCAAACAACTTTGGGATCAATTGGAAAGCCGACTGCAAGCCAGGCGTAATCGACCAACATTAGTATCCAACCGCACTAATGCTCTTGTGGCGGAATGGAAGCAAATCCCTGCAGCAATGTTCCAACATCTAGTGGAAAGCCTTCCCAGGAGAGTGGAGGTTGTTATAGCAGCAAAGATGGGGGACTAACTCCATATTAATGGCCATTATTTTGGAATGATATGTTGGACGAATAGGTGTCCATAAACTTTTGACCATGTAGTGTACAATCATTCATCAAGGAATAACTTTTTTTTATCTTAATCAGGCTAAATGGAACTGTAAATTTAACCAATGATTACTATTTTAAACACTTCTTTCGTAGTCATCTTTTTTTGTAATCATAAAGACAATGGTTTAATTTCACTCCATTGTTGATCTTAGCTTAGACCTAGCTAGCTCACCGAAATCCTGTAAATCCTGTCCTTCATGCTGGTCCTCCTGACAGTTACAGTGGGCTGACCCTCATTCAAACAGCACTGCTACACATGCCCTGATCTTAAACGGTTCTCTCCCTTTCTCACACACTTCTTCTCATCTTTAAGAAAATCAGGATGTCGGCAAGAGTGCACATTATGCCTGGGGAAGGTGGTAGTGTCACTCGTTCGAAAATTTGTTTGTGCTAGCTAGCCTAGCCAGCCTGACCAGACAACAAGGATGCCACCTAGAATTATTTGATTCCACAGGCTCTGGCCCACGGTATCACCATAGTAACAAACACTGAAGCTCAAGGATACTGTAGCATTTGAAATACTGGACTAACAAAAAACATGATTTCTCCGAAGTAAAGTTAAAAGACTCGTAACCGAAGGCCATAAAATCAATCTGTCGTAACATTCATTAATCCAGGGGACTCCCTTGATTCTCTGTCGCACAATTACAGCTTAGCTTTACATCTACGATCTGGAGAGAATCTGCATCGGAAGCCTCTTCTGGAAGCCCTGGCCCACATTTCCACTCTAGTCTACAAGGGCTCCAAAAAAAAAAAACCTCACAGAGATGCTCAAATTCTAATAATATTGATAATTGTGTGCGCCTGTGTTCTTTTTCCAGGTGAGCAGAGAACGCATGGACTAGAAACAGCTGAACCAGGTTTCTATAACCTCTCCTCTAGAAACCAGAGCACACTACTCCACCATCATGGCTGTTTCATATACACTTGAGTATATAGCTGACTACTTGCTAGAGAGCACAAATAATTGATTAATTCTTGTTTTGTGAAGGAAATACATAGAGTAGTTAGCCAGATCCACTCTTTGGGTAACTTTACTGTGGCATCCTTGTGGTCAACTGTACAAGCACATCCATCCAACCTCACTATATCCTGATCTTCATTATGCAACAGCACACTGCCACCTGCTGGACTATTATATTAGGCGGTATCACATGGCGGTATATGACCATCCTTGTCCCACCGTACCACACCTCACCTGGGCCATAATTCTGCCTGACCCGTCTGCAATAGCACTGAATCTTTTTCAGACAACCTCACATAGCTCACCACAGCCTGGGGGTCTTTCTCGTCTTGAAGGCCTGTCTCCATTGTTATGACTCTGTCACTGAGGGTAGATGCAAAGTACAGAGGTAAAGGTAAGGTAACTAACAACCCTTCTAGACCTCCACCACTATGCAGTTTTCTGAAGAGAAAGTGGCATAAAATCATGAACCCCACTTCCAAACTTATACAGTGAGGTTCTAATTATTCTCATTTTGGTGTGTGTGTGTGTGTGTGTGTGTGTGTGTGTGTGTGTGTGTGCGCCCGCGTCTGTGTGTCTCCAGAACACACGGAGAAGAAGCATGCCCCAGGTGAAGCAAATTTCTGTAGCCCCTCCTACAGCCACCAGAGCACAGCTCGCCACCATCAGAGCCAAGCCAAGAGCCAATGCCTCCCAAAAAATAGTTGAACATGTAACTGATGAAGAGAAAACAAAGAGCTGATTGGAAGAGAGAGCCCCAAGGCCACAAAAACTATTTACTAAACTAAAAATATTTGTATAAAGCACGGTGCTTACGACTCTCCAAGCAGCTTTGGGAGCACGTGTTCCTGATAGAAAGACTCCAACACGCGCAGGTTAGGCTTCCAGGATTCGTCACGTGAGATGGGGATTATGACAAAGTCCTTGAGCGTCCAGACAACAAAGTGACAGGTGGTCTTATCCGTCACATGGAGCAGTCCCTGGACCTGGTGCCAGTAAGGGTGGGTTCTTTTGAGATGGTAAGTCTCCCCATCCTCCTCAACCTCAAGGCAGAACTCTTGGTTGGAGACAGCCTCCTGAATCGTCATGTGTCTCTCCAGGTAGGGGCACTTCACCTCGATGATGTCACTGGATCCCACTAGCCCATCAGGGGAGGCACCCAGGATCCCAGATGACGTCAGCCAGAGACCAGATTCTCTGACCTCCATCCCAGTGACCTCCTGAAATGCCCTGATAACCTCATGTTCGTTTTCAAAGTCCCATTGCACAGGTTCCACTTCATCCAACTGATGCTGCCCGAGGACTCTTTTGATGAGGGCAGGGGTGACATGCTTTGCCAGCAGAACCTGGTCAAATTTGCTTGCTGTCAGTCTTCCCTTCCTCATCATCTTCCAGCAGGCGTTGTCCCTCTGCCCTACCGTCACCGCCTGGACTGCCGTCACCTGCTCTTCAGAGAGCTGCATAGCCTCAAGGACTCTGTCCTCGGTGTCATGGCTCGCCACAAGGTGGTCAAGAGACAGGTGTTGCAGCGAGTCACGCTGAAGTACAGACCCGGAAAAGTTGGGGAAAAATATACATAAAGCTTTAAGTATCTCCAAAAAAATATCCGTCCAAATTAGGTTGATAGCTTTTCATCAGACTAGGGTCTCAACCAGGGCTTATGAAACATTTTCTATCCGTTCGTTCTTTCCGAGCAGAATATGAGTTTTAACGTTTCTGTTCTTCTGTTCCTCCTGCAACATAACGTTCCTGAACCGGTTAGGATGAAATAAAAACCGGTTAATTTTGTTCCTTTTCTCCCACCTCCCAATCATTGAAACCAGTAGTCTAAAAAACAACAAAAAAATTACATTTGTGACCATGTTTCTGCATTTCCAAAAAAATAATAAACATTGGTAAAATGTAGAGTTCTTTTTTTATTTGTGCAGCAGTCATTCTCTGAATTGCACATGGCTTTTGACTGCTGTATTAATCATGACCGTCTACATGAAGCCCCCCCACCCCATCACTACCCACCCTGGTTTAGATAAAGAAACGTATTCTATGGACAATGAAAAACAGTGGGCAGACAATATCACCCAGCGTCAGCACTGAAGAGCCTGACACGGCGAATATAGCACCATGACAAAATAACCACGTCACAATCGCCTTGATATAGGGAAATAACAGGGGAAACCCCATCGGAAACTGCCTATGTCACACCCAACAATCGATTTGAACATAAACGGACGGTAACATTATCCACGTCGAGATATAAGAATCAGCATCGTTTGCACTGACAAATCCACGGAGATAAAAAATATTACTGTGTAACATTGTTATGTTACACAGTGGCCGGACATAAAAACTGAAATACGAGTGAAACAGCTGATGCAGGGTTACATTACCTTCTTCAGAACTGCTTCTGAGTCAAGCGTCTCTTTCTTCAATTTACACTTTGCAGACCCACTTGGATGATACCATCGTGTTCAACAAGCCAGAAAGTTAAACTGTCAAAGTTTATGCTCATGAACAGAACAGTAATATTGATTTTCATTTGGTTTTCATTTTTGTTCCTGCAAAAATGCCTTTCATTGTTTTTAAGTCCTGGTTGCAACCATGAAATATTGTTTCAATTAAATAACTGAATTATGCATTAAGATCCTCAAAACGTTTAGGTACTATAATCATTCATCAAGGAAAAACTAATCTTAATGAGGCTAACTAAATGGCACTGTAAATTTAACGATTAATTAAACGCTTGTTTAGTAGTCAGCTTTTTGAAGACGATGGTTTATTTTCACTCCCTTTCTCACACAGTTCTCTTCATCTTTAAGAAAATCATGATGGCGGCGAGACTACACTTTATGCCTGGCAAAGATAGGGCCACTCTGGAAAACTCGTTTTAGCTAGCTAGCCCAGTCAGCCAGACCAGATAACGAGGATGTTATCTACTATTCTTCGATTCCACAGGCTCTGGCCCACAATATCACCATAGTAACAGGCGCGGAGGCTCATGGGTACTGTAGTATTTGAAATATGGAACTCACAAAAAACATGATTTCTCCTAAACGAAGTTGAAAGATTTGTAACCGAAGGCCATAGCCATCAGTCTATCGCAACGTTTGTTAATCCAGGGGATTCTCTGTTGCGTAATATTAATATTGTGCTTACTGCTTCGATTAAAATCTACGATCTGGAGAGAATCTGCATAGATGCCCCGCCCACGTTTCCACTCTATTCTACACATGCTCTGTGCAATACATGATTTACAGAAGCATTACATCTTATTGGTAAAAACAGAGTTAGCTTTGGCAGCGGTTCAAAATCATCATCTTCCCATCAGACACGCCCTGGATGTATGTCACTATCAGGACTGCTGGGTGAAATTCCCGGGCCCGGGACAAAATGATATTATATGATTCCCGGGCCCAGAAAAATAATATTTGACAAACCATTGCCCCTTCCCGAGCCCAGGACAATGTACCCCCAACCCTGACGGCGGTCACGGATACTATGTCAGGGTGCAACACACAGCATTCGGATACAGCTTCCCAAAAACCTGCGTTATGCTTTGCTTTTGTGACGTACACTCGATGTAGCGCCCCCTACCTGTCGACGCATGCTGTTCCCCACCACGTAGGAGTGAGAGATCATGCCCTCGGGGAGCCCGCCTCCAGAGCTCCGGTAGGTGCGGGTCACAGAGCCGCTGGACACGCCCGAGCTCGCCACCACGGAGCAACCTCCCGTCTTTTCTGAGGGCTGGCCGCAGGAGCCGCAGATAACCGTGCGGCTGCGCAGGTTGTACTCGCTGTCGCCGCAGGTGCTGTGTGCCGCCTGCAGGGGGAGACAGAGACGTGCGTAAAACTGGGAGCAGTACTACTTTACTCCAGCAGGGGGAGACAGAGTGGGAAAAACACTCTAGGGTGTTGTTTTATCTTCCGTCTGTAGGGGGAGACAAAGATATTACTTCTCAAAAAAAAGGAGAGCTGCTTCTTGGATGCCATTGAGGAACCCGGGCGTATTTCAAAAAGTGGAATTAAGGAGTTAGCCCGCTAGCTTTTTGTAAATGTTTTTAATTTGATGACATCCGATTGGATGAGAGCCTGGGTTACTTCAAACACCCACAGTGCCATTTTCCCCCAGACACCCACAGTGCCATAAATCAGTCATAAACAAGATTTTCACCAGTCACCAGTGTCTGCATATCTCCCCTTACCATATCTTCATCATCATCATCCTCCTGGAACAGTGTGCGCGTAACCTTCCTCATCGCCATTTCCTACACACAGACACAGACACACACAGACACAGACACAGACACACACAGACACACACACAGACACACACACAGACACACACACACACACACACACAGACACACACCCACACACACACACACACACACACACACACACAGACACACACACGCACACAGACACACACACACACACACACACACACACACACACAGACACACACACAGACACACACACAGACACACACACACACACACACAGAAAGTGAGTAAGAATGAAAAACAGAGATAAACAATAAGGTAAATTTTACGTATGACTGGCTGCTCACTCTGCTGACTCCCAGCAGTAAAGTGTCTAATGATTTTAAAGAGCAGTTACACCCCCTTTCTGTACAACTCCACCCTCTTTCTGTACAACTCCACCCCCTTTCTGTACAACTCCATCCCCTTTCTGTACAACTCCACCCCCTTTCTGTTCAACTCCACCCTCTTTCTGTACAACTCCACCCTCTTTCTGTACAACCCCACCCCCTTTATGTACAACCCCACCCCCTTTATGTACAACTCCACCCCCTTTATATACAACCCCACCCCCTTTATGTACAACTCCACCCCCTTTCAGTACAACTCCACCCTCTTTCAGTACAACTCCACCCTCTTTCTGTACAACCCCACCCCCTTTCTGTACAGGGAGAGTGAGGATGCATGTGTTTGGGGGGTCAGGCTGTGTGTGTAGGGGGATCTGGTTGTATGTTTTAGGGGTCAAGTTGTGCGTGTTTGGGGGTCATGTTGTGTTTTGAGGGGGGGGTACCCACATCTCCATGGGCGTTGATCAGGGTGGTCTGGAACATGTCCCCGCTGCCCCACGAGTTCTGGCCCTTCCACAGCAAGTCAGAGGGGGGGTTATGAGTGGCGCCTGCCGCCCCGGCTGCCCAAATCTGGACCCCCCAGGAGAGAGGGGTTAGTCCCGGTCAGACACATCACTCACTATAAACCACTGCAGTAATGCACGTTTACCAAATTTCTATATGTGCCATGTAAGTCTCCCAGTGTAAAAGTGTCCCCAGAATGTATATAAAAACATGTTCTGCTGCTCTGAAATTACACTACAGGAGCATTCAGCAGACGTTCTCATCCAGAGCGACTTACACAACTTTTTACTTTTTACATAGTGTTAATTTATACAGCTGGATATTCACTGAAGTAATGTGGGTTAAGGACCTTGCTCAAGGGTACAACGGCAGTGTCCTACCTGGGAATCGAACCTGCAACCTTTGAGTTACAAGCCCAGTTGCCTAACCATTATACTACACTGCCACCACTGTACCAGGAGGTTTTAGCCCAGCACTCTGACATAAGGAGTCCCATTGGGAGTCAGAGAAGCAGAGGAGTTGTGTTCTATGCTCACAGCTGGAGGAAGCAGCGTAGCTGTGTTCTGTGCTCACAGCTGGAGGAAGCAGCGTAGCTGTGTTCTGTGCTCACAGCTGGAGGAAGCAGAGTAGCGATCAGACTCTGATCAGGCTCACCATGACGGTCTGTCCAGCCTTCAGGGTGAATTTTGGGGGGAACTTGAAGATGATGGCAGCCTGGGACCCCACTTGCCTCTTCAGCTGCCAGCCACCCAGCAGCTGGTCCTGAGGGGAGCAGAAAGACCATTTGCTTGCGTTAGGTCCAGGTCAGGCCCGGGTTTGGCTCATGTTAGGTCTGCGTTAGGTCTGTGTTTGGTCTCAGCGATGCATTTGCGGCACATCAAATCAAAGCAGCGTTATGTTGTTCTTCCACTTAAACGTTTTAAAACTTTAAGCTCTTTACTCTAAGCCTTGAGCGATAACTGGCAACTCGTAGCATTAACACAGGAAATAGTGACGCTGCAGTGAAGTGTGGAGAAGCTTCACTAAACAGGCACTCAAACTCCACGGGATGAACAGTAACAATTCAGTCTCTAGCTGTGGTTGAAGCCGAGAGTTTTCCGATTCGTTGCGTCGTAATGAACATTCATGTACTGCATCCATTACTGCCATGCCAGCACTCAGAGTATCCCCTTAGCAACCGCAGTATCCGAGACTGGAGGCATGGAGCTGTCTCTGGTCAGCCCCTGTGGGCCCCTCTGGGCCCTGCACGCTCACCTGGTCAGCCTTGTTGCTGAGCCTCACGTACTTCCCGTCAAGGTCCACCTCGTCCACGGTGACGCGGCCGCTGGCGGAGGCCTGCTGGCTGATGCGCGTGCGGGCCACAGCGCCCCCTGCTGTGCTGGAGGCCTCGCTGTCATTGTCGTTGAGGCGGCGCTTCTTGGCGGAGGAGATGGAACTGTGGCTGTGGCCGCTGGAGTTGGTGATGCGCGACTGGGCGTGCGTCCCCGAGCCCGAGCCGGAGATGCGGGTCACCGTCATCCGAGTGGGAGGGGGGCTGGGAGACAGACGCAGTCTAGGGGCGGAGAGGGAGAGGGCAGGGTTTAAAGAACAGAGAGAGGGACAGAGTCCTGAAAGGAGTGTGTGTGTGTGTGCGCGCATGCGCGTGTACGTTTCTGTGTGTGTGTGTGTATGTGTGTGTGTGTGTATGTGTGTGTGCGCGCATGCGCGTGTACGTTTCTGTGTGTGTGTGCGTATGTGTGTGTGTGCGCGCATGCGCGTGTACGTTTCTGTGTGTGTGTGCGTATGTGTGTGTGTGTGCGCGCATGCGCGTGTACGTTTCTGTGTGTGTGTGTGTGTGTGTGTGTGTGTGTGTGCGTGTGTGTGTGTGTGTGTGTTTCTCTCACCTCTCCTCCTCTCCCTCCAGTAGTTTCCTGTAGGCGCTGATCTCCATGTCCAGGGCCAGTTTGATGTCCAGCAGCTCCTGGTACTCGTCCAGCTGCTGCTGCATGCGCTGCCTCATCTCAGCCATCTCTCTCTCCTTCTCTGCCAGCAGCCTGCGCGTGCTGTCCCTCTCCCGCGAGAGAGCCTCCTCCAGCTCCCGCACATTAGCCTCCCGCGCTGTCAGCTACACGCACAGACACGCACATACATACACGCACGCACATGCACACGCACGCACACGCATGCACGCAGACACACACGCACGCATACACATAGATGTATACACACGCACGCACGCACACGCATACACATACACGCAGACACACACATATAACAGTGTGCACACACACACACACACACACACACACACACACACACACACACACACACACGCACGCACAGGCACACACACACACACACAAAACATTTGACATGTGGACACAAGAACCAAATCTTTCATGAGCTAATCAAGAACTGCAGCTAAAATTATTGCCTAAACAACAGGGCTAATTCAATAATTAAGAGCAGGAGTGGTAGCAATACCCACAACCCCCACTCATCGTAAAGACTGTTTGCATCCTCATCATTATCACCAAGAAAGATGCACAATTTATTAAGAAATTTCTTACCAGTTACCTTGCATTCTCAAACACACTTGAGTCTCAGTGGCGCTAATGAGCTAGCCTCCACCCCTGACACTCCAACTTCAGAGAATTTAAAGAGGGAAGCTATAATGTGTGAGGTGCGCATGGTGTTTGGGGCGGGGGGGGGGGGGGCAGAAGTGCGATGGCGGTGGCGGAGAGAGTGAGAAAAACAAAAGAAAGGAGAAAGAAAGGAGGGGAACAGTGCTCTACAAACCTGCTTCTGCAGCTGGCTCAGCTGCGAAGACATGCCCTCCAGCCGAATGCGGGTCTGCTGCAGCTCTTCGTGGGCCGCTCCCACCAGGTGGCTGTTCCTGTCGGCCGACTGCCTCGCGTTCTCCAGCTAATGGACACACAGGTGAGGGGGGGGGGTGGGGGGGGTGGGGCTTAGGCAGGGGCTGGCCTGAGCATGCTCAGTGGCTCACTGCCACCGCTAACACAATACTAGCGCTAACGAGTGCTCAAGTGAATGTGTGAAACTACACAGCCGAGGGCTCCTACAAATGCAGCTCCATCCTTACGCAACAAAAACATAGTATTGTCACTTATTGACTATTATAGACTAATTTGGATAGATCTGAATATAACCCAGCAGAATACAATATATTGGTATGTATTGAAAATATATTTAGTGTGGCTCCATAAATTCAAATACATTAGGAATATATGGCAATATATTTTTGTTGCACACATTTCTTTTGGGATGTTATAGGAGGGTCCCCCGGCTGTGCAGTGACTTGTGGTACAGGCTGAACATGCATGCAGGCGCTTAACCGTGTCACAGGGAGTAACACGCGTGTTTGCACTATCACACGGAGCCCTGCTGGTAGCAGCTCAGTGTTAAACGCAAGGCCGTGTTTGTATCCTTAGGAGGCCGGTGGGACAGGGCGTCCTGTGGAGAGCTGGCGGGATAAAATGCCGCGGTTCACAGCGCCCTGAGGAGACGAATCCATGTGGGGGCGGGGCTCCGATAATAACTCCCAGCTCACGGCTGTGCAAGGGCGCAGGGGAACACCATATTCTTCAACGGCAACAATCATGAATTAAAGAAGGCTATTTATGGACCACCAGCATTTCCACTTATCTATATAGTGCGGGGATGGGACAGCTTGAAGTTTTACACTGCCTCACGTTTACAGTGTAGCTGCCAAAGAGGCGTCCAATCTTATCCGGACAAAGGCCAATGTGGGTGCAGGTTGTTGTTTTAGCCCAGCACCACAACACCCGATTCAACTAACTAACTAATCATGGTCTTCAATCAAGACCTTGATAAGTAGAATCAGGCGTCTGGGCTAAAACAAAAACCTGCACGCACATTGGCTCTTTTTCAGATAAGATTGGACACTCCCTCAGATCTGTACGGGACATGGATAGGGTACCTTGGAGGTGTAGGTCTTCTCTATCTCTTCCTTGTAGATGCGGATCTGGTCCTCGTGCTGCGCCCGCATATCCATCAGCGCCTCGGCCAGCTTGCTGTCAAAGTCGATCGGCGGGCCATTTTCCACCTCCACCACGCGTGACTCGTGGCGACGCCTGGTCTCGCGCAACTCCTGCAGCGGGGGAGGGGGCAGAGAGTGAGCACTGACCAATATAAGATTTATGAGTGTGTGTGTGTGTGTGTGTGTGTGTGTGTGTGTGTGTGTGTGTGCACAATGCGTGTGTTAGATACAATATAAAATCAAAGTGAAAAAAACTAAACAAAAGAAATACATTATTATTATTATTTGTAGTAGTAGCATTACAGTAGCTATAGTAGTAATAGTAATAGAAATAGCAGAAGCTACAATACCAGTGGTCGAATTAGCAGTAATTACGGTAGTAGTAATAGAAATAGCAATAGCTACAGCAGTAATAGTAGCAGTACAAATAGCAGTAGCTACACTAGTAATAACAGTAGAAACAGTAGTAGCTATGGTAGGAGCAATGGAAACAACAGTAGTTACAGTAGTAACAGTGGTAGTAGAAACAGCAGTAGCTACAGTAGTTACCGTAGCAGCAGAAACAGCAGTATGTACAGTAGTAACAGTAGCAGTAGAAACAGCAGTATCTACAGTAGTTACAGTAGCAGCAGAAACAGCAGTATCTACAGTAGTTACAGTAGCAGTAGAAACAGCAGTATCTACAGTAGTAACAGTAGCAGTAGAAACAGCAGTATCTACAGTAGTTACAGTAGCAGTAGAAACAGCAGTATCTACAGTGGTTACAGTAGCAGTAGAAACAGCAGTATCTACAGTAGTTACCGTAGCAGCAGAAACAGCAGTATCTACAGTAGTAACAGTAGCAGTAGAAACAGCAGTATCTACAGTAGTAACAGTAGCAGTAGAAACAGCAGTATCTACAGTAGTAACAGTAGCAGTAGAAACAGCAGTATCTACAGTAGTAACAGTAGCAGTAGAAACAGCAGTATCTACAGTAGTTACAGTAGCAGTAGAAACAGCAGTATCTACAGTAGTAACAGTAGCAGTAGAAACAGCAATATCTACAGTAGTTACAGTGGTAGTATGTCTATATCTGAGTGAGAGATGTGGGCGGACTGACCTCAGCGTAGATGTTCTTCTGGAACTCCAGCTCCTCCTTCAGGGTCTGGATGCGGTTCTCTGCGTCCACCCTCCTCAGCATCTCATCCTGGAGCTGTTTCTTAGCATCAGCCAGAGCCCCCTCCAGCTGCCACGGCAACACACAGTACAGTACAGCACAGTTACAGTGTGTACCCCATGCAAGCAGACAGGGAGACACACAGATACACACACACACGCATGCACACACACGTCATTTACCTTATGCACACATGCACGCACACGCGCAGACGCACACACACACACACACACACACACACACACACACACACACGCAATCACGTACACAAACAGATGCACAATTGCAGATATGCATGCATGCATGCAGAAACACATGTATACATGCTTGCATGCAGAAACACACATGAATACATGCATGCACATGGCCACATTAACATGCATGCACACAAACATGTAGGCGTACGCATACAAACAGAAACACAACAGAAAATAAACACCCGCACAGACCCCCCCCCCCCACACACACACACACAAGCAAAGAAACACACACAAACACACACACAAACACACACACATACAACCTGAGAATTTATCTACCCCTGCCACACCACCATTTGCCAAAAGACCAGACTATAACCGCCACAGCCACAGCCAAGAATCTGCCTTTTCATTTTCCACATTTATTTCGAGGACCCGCTTAACTCCCTTCGTTGTTGTAATTAGAGCCCTTTGCTTGTGGCCTGAATAAATTAACCAGAAGAATGTTCACACTGCTTTTTTAATGGCCCTCAGTCCATTAGCAGCTTGTAAAACAATGTTGTAGTTCCCCCCAGTGGCCACATGGTGGAGCTACACCGGCACGTGCTCCAGAAATCCATCTTTTTGGAACAATACTGTATTTTTCCATTACATGGCCAGTCCCCCTGCCAGCACTAAATTACTAGAGTGGAAACAGCAGGGTAGCATACCGCCGTACTACATGTTAAGCCTTCCCGAGGATTTTCTTCGATAGGCTCCCGACTTCTATGATCACTGACGGCAAATGACCAGGGTTTTAAATTAACTCAAAGGTGGGAGGCGAGACTTGGGAGGCGAGAGTCGACCAGGGGACTGTCCCAGACAAAAGTCACATCAGGTTACGCGTTCTATCATTAGAATAATGTGTCACTGTGCTGTAATGAAAAAGCGATTGTGATGTCACAGGAAGTGACATCTGCATGGACCAATTGGTCAGGGACTGGGCCGGAAAAAAAAAAAGTCACGTCCGGTGTTCTATCACTAGAATGTGATTGTGATGTCACAGGAAGTGATGTCACCTTGGCCAGCTGGGCCTTGAGGTCACGGACTTCGGCCTCCAGGCTGCGCTTCTCCCCGAGGGCGGTCGTAAGGGAGGCGTCCTTGGAGTTGAGCAGGGCCTCCAGGTCCTTCAGACGAGCCAGCGCCACAGCCAGGTCCGCCTCCTTCTTGGTGTTCCTGAGTGGAAGAGGAGGGGACAACAGTCACAGTGTTGCCAAGCAACCGTCCACACGCCAGCAACAGCACGCGCCATTGGCTGACACCTACGGAAACTCTGTGACCAATAGGACTTGAAGCATCCTCAAATTATCCTTTTATTTACATTAGATATAGCCATTTCATCCTTTAAAACATGCCACGTTGCTGCATTCAGTCATAATTGTAATTGGTGTCACTGTCATACCATAGATTTTTTTTCTCTCTCAAAAAGAAACCCTGGCTCCATACAAATCATTCTTTGCACCAACAATCATAGTGATGACAAAATAACGCAGAATAGGTAGAGGCCGGAGTTCATCCCGTTTCAATCGTTCCCGCCCACCGAGCTGCGTGTGCACTCGCCATTGTCTGTAAACAGGAAACTTGTGTATAAGATGCTCTTCTAAGTGACAGCTGCTATCCGATAAGGCACTGCAGCAGGGCCCGATGTCAGAGAGGGATTTAAGGACCGTGCTCTCCGTGTGTGGCCCCCCCCCCCACGATTAATGGAACAGGAAACCCTTTTTAAACCCGTTTTCAACTGTGATGTGGGGACGACGGGTCATAAAAGGCAAATGGGGAAACGGGGGTCAGATCACGGCCATCTCTAAAGGTGATGACAGGTAGACCGCATGTTGTCCTACACAGACAATATTAACTTACCATTGGCTGTATTCTTAGCTAATATTGATGTTAATACCACTATTGTACTGTATGTGCCTTGTGAATCAATCAGGAGCTGCTTGTTTATTCAATGATAGTCTGTTCTTTTGTCTTGTGAAGTCTTTTTTTGGACAATGAGTTTTTTATTTATTTATTTTTACAGTGGTCCTTTCAGACATATTACATTGTATTAAATGACACAAAAAAAGAAAAAACAAAAAAACTTTGGCACAAAGCTTGTGGAAAGCTGAAAGTCCTGCAGGTGGGCAGTGAAAAGGGGAGGGTTGCAGGTTCACATCCTGAGTGTGGCTCTACCACTGAGTGAGTTACCCAAACTGTGTTGCATCAGTAAAGGAATATCCAGCTGACAAATGCGCAACGTGTGAACGAACTGTCCGCAAGTCACACTTAGTCTGTTGGGGCTGATGAGATTTGAGCAATAATGCAGTGAGAACTATGTACTATTCCCAGGTAAGGCATAACGAGCTGTCACTCGAAACCACAGCAGTGTGGAAACATATGGAGACACATGGTAGGGTGTGTGTGGGTGAGTAGAAAAGGGATGATGACATTCTCCGAGGTCAGAGCTGTCATCCCCTCCGGCTGTTCTTGCCTCTATCCCATAATCCCACTGGAGTGCTTCTACCTTTTGACCCTATTAATCTCAATTTTAGGGGGCGCTTGTTAGCGCTTCGTTGAGACCTCCCCAACTGTAAACAGAGGAAGGACAATGACGGAAAAAGCTGGTGAACGTGCGCTTGACACATTTGCACATTGGCATTGTGACATCACAGTGGCCTGCCTTCCACTGCAGCTATGTTCTGAATGGCAACCGTGGAAACAACCACACCCAGCTCTGTTACGCCTGAAATGATGGACAGCGGTGTGGAACGACGATGGGTGCAGTTGCTGACAGCCAATCACAAGCTGCTTACTATTAATCACCAGCAGCAGCTTGTCACCTACAGTTGGAAGTTTACATACACTTAGGTTGTTAAGTCATTAAAATACATTTTTAACCATTCATTT
>CM056396.1:27044377-27084357 GCA_029718625.1 Synaphobranchus kaupii | reverse complement strand
CATACAGGCGATTCACACAGCTTCAGTGTAAGGTTCAGCTTCCCGATTTAGCTTCACCTTGCGGTTGTGTCAGTAGAGCCTGTGCAGGTACAAGATCCGTCTCCGTGGGTTACGGGCGGAAGATTTCACTGCCGACCCGATCAAAATATCAAAGAAATGTGGGACACTTACAGGGGACCACACTGTTCAGTGACATGACAGCGAGGTCCCGAGTTTATTAGACACGGTCAGCTGCTCAAAGGACAGGAACAGGGACGTTAGTCACACAGCTCTGCAAATAATGCAGCTCTGATTCATACACCCCGTTAAGAGTCTCACAATTTTGATTATAAAAAAAAAAAATTAAAAAAAATTGTGAGAGGAGCCAAACTGGCTGGCACAGGAAGGGTCCCCCGGGTGCATTGTGGGAAGGCAGACACAATGAGCGTGTGATTTACGGACGTGTTTTTCGCGCTGCACGCTGGAAGAGAACCAGAAAAAACATGAACGAGCACGGCGGTATCCGCGGCAGGACGCGAGCTCAAAGATAGCGGCGGCCCCGCCTCGCCCCCCCCCCCCCCCGCACGCTTTGATGCATCCCCGATAAAGTGATAGTCGTGCACCGCCCCCCCTCCCCCCCCCCGGCTGGCCGCCGGTCTCAACGGCATTGGAGGGGGATTCATACAGGGAAGACGCCCTGAACGCCGCGACATTCCTGAACTCCCATCTTTGATCTGCCCAGATGGACAGTGTCTGAGTCTTTAATACGCAGGAACTCCACTGGGTGCAATCACACGACTTTACCAACGAGGCCTGGACTGTCCAGCCACTGTGTCCTGCCCTCTGAGACACTGGACTGTCCAGCCATTGTGTCCTGCCTCTGAGACACTGGGCTGTCCAGCCATTGTGTCCTGCCTCTGAGACACTGGACTGTCCAGCCATTGTGTCCTGCCTCTGAGATACTGGGCTGTCCAGCCACTGTGTCCTGCCTCTGAGACACTGGACTGTCCAGCCATTGTGTCCTGCCTCTGAGACACTGGACTGTCCAGCCATTGTGTCCTGCCTCTGAGACACTGGACTGTCCAGCCATTGTGTCCTGCCTCTGAGACACTGGACTGTCCAGCCATTGTGTCCTGCCTCTGAAAACACTGGACTGTCCAGCCATTGTGTCCTGCCTCTGAGACACTGGGCTGTCCAGCCATTGTGTCCTGCCTCTGAGACACTGGGCTGTCCATTACACGTCCACAGTATTCCTGTCCCATCACACTTTAAACAGGGGGAAAAAACAACACTGAACAAGTTCCATCATCCAGGAAACGCAGCCAGGAAAGTTCTAAATTAATTAACTAAGAAGCTCATGAGTATTCCATAAAGCTTCAGAAAGGTGTGTTCCGAGCCACGCCCTGGTACAGGCTGTTTTGGCAGAGGTGTTATCAGAGCCACGCCCTGGTATGCGTGTAGTGTATTGCAGTATTGAGAGACTATTGCATGTTAAAGGGATTTTGGTAAAGTACAGTTCTGCTGTCTCCCAGCTGAAGAGCCTCTCTTGCAAAGATGCGTCTGTGTGTGTGTGTGTGTGTGTGTGTGTGTGTGTGTGTGTGTGTGTGTGTGTGTGTGTGTGTGTGTGTGTGTGTGTGTGTGTGTGTGTGTGTGTGTGTGTGTGTGTGTGTGTGTGTGTGTGTGTGTGTGTGTGTGTGTGTGTGTGTGTGTGTGTGTGTGTGTGTGTGTGTGTGTGTGTGTGTGTGTGTGTGTGTGTGTGTGTGTGTGTGTGTGTGTGTGTGTGTGTGTGTGTGTGTGTGTGTGTGTGTGTGTGTGTATCGCTCCGCTGACCCCACCCTCCAGGCATTTTGGTGCAGAACAAACAGTTTGGGCGCGGTCGCTCGTTGACTCATCGCCATGGTAATGAAAGACGTGCCGGCCCGGCCTGGCAGGGCTAGCACAGCCGCTATGAGGCCCTGCTCTCCAGATAAGGAACTGCGCTTTAGGAAGTGGATCACGAGGGAGGTTTAACGGTAGCCAAGTGTCCGTGCGTATGCGCCTGCTCGGACCACATCCTGCTATGCGTGGAAAAAACACAAAACAGACAAGGATGCAGAACAGAAAGAAAATATAGAAAACTGCTAAAATGTTTGATTGTTTCTTTTTGCCAGACTGATAAAACGAGGAAAACACAAATGTAAGGATAAAAGTGAGATGGCAAACATCATCCCAAGCTTTTACACCACAAACTAAATAAAGCCATTCCTGATATACAGTCAAGCCGGAAAGTCTCCCCACCCTTTCACCTTCTCCACGTTTTATTACGTTACAGACTTATACTACAATAGATTGAGTTCATTTTTTGCCTCAAACATCTATACACAACACCCCATAATGACAATGTGAAAAAAGTTTTTTTGAGATTTTAGCAAATTTATTAAAAATAAAAAAATAAAATTTCTCATTTACATAAGTATTCATACCCTTTGCTTTAACATATTTTTAAAGTATCATATTTCATATTTGGTCGCATATCCTTTACATGCTGTTACTTCCTGAAGTCTGTGACCATCAACATAAAAAAAAACTGTCGATATCTTATTTTCAGGTACTGTTACAAGCGATACTATAACCTCTCTGCATTTGAATGGATCTCTATGGAAATTGGGGGGTGAGACTAGATTCAGCTGTAAATTACACTGGTACAGTATGGAACACATGGCTGGCTAAATAGCTGTAAGTTATCAAGGGTCTGAGCTATCAAACGAGCCCCAAACCATCACTCTGTTGCCAGATATGGAGTAGATGTGGATGGATCACTGCAAGGGTTATTTCTCCGGACTCATTTTCCTATAGAACTCTATGGGGAAAAAAGTCAGGAGAAACAACCCTTAAAGTGATCCATCCACATCTACTCCATATCTGGCAACAGAGTGATGGTTTGGGGCTCATTTGATAGCTCAGACCCTTGATAACTTACAGCCATTTAGCCAGCCATGTGTTCCATACTGTACCAGTGTAATTTACAGCTGAATCTAGTCTCACCCCCCAATTTCCATAGAGATCCATTCAAATGCAGAGAGGTTATAGTATCGCTTGTAACAGTACCTGAAAATAAGATATCGACAGTTTTTTGATGTTGATGGTCACAGACTTCAGGAAGTAACAGCATGTAAAGGATATGCGACCAAATATGAAATATACTTTAAAAATACGTTAAAGCAAAGGGTATGAATACTTATGTAAATGAGAAATTTTATTTTTTTATTTTTAATAAATTTGCAAAAATCTCAAAAAAACTTTTTTCACATTGTCATTATGGGGTGTTGTGTGTAGAATTTTGAGGGAAAAAAGGAATTGAATCAATTTTGGAATATGTCAGTAACGTAATAAAACGTGGAGAAGGTGAAAGGGGTGGGGAGACTTTCCGGCTTGACTGTACATCCCCAGCAGGGAATCACAACTACTGGGCCACACGTGGGTTAGAAATTAATGAATTTCAGAATGAATAATTAATAGGTTTTTTGTGAGCAGAGATTAGCATAAAGATCCCATGAATGTGGTAGTTTCATGACAGAAACCCACTTATAAATATACACAGACACACACGTACTTAGGGATGGGAATCGTTAGATTTTATTGATACCGATGCCATTATCGATTCCGCTTATCGATCCGATTCTTTATTGATTCCTTAAATATTATTTGCTCCCAGGATATTAAAAGATCAACTATTACTATTACTATCGGGTGGTCATCTAAAATGGATTCAATGACACAATATTTATAAAGTATTCGTTTTTCATTAATATTTCTTAGTCATATCATGGAAAATATTTATCTGCTATATTTATGCCTGCACAAGTGGCAGAGAATCCCATAAAAGTCAGAATTGTATAATTCTGTAAATTGAAATGGCATTATAAATGTCATTTGGCTTGATCAATACGAGTGTTTAAAAATATCAGACATCAAAGAAAATAAGAGACAGAGGACGCGAGAAGAGAGGATAAATGATCAGTTTAACGTTATGTCAAAAAAGATGGCTAAAATATTGTTATTTAACCGCTGCGCTGTGATTGGGATATTTAGTAGTTTTTAAATGATAGTAGCTTAAATTAGTTTTTTAAAAATTACGTTTACATTTTATATTTTTAGACGGGGCGCCAAACTCGGCGCTTTGCGTAGCTGTCGGGAATACATGTTGGAATCGATAAGAGAATTGAAAAGCTCGAAGGCGAACGATTCCGAGGAATCGGACAACTTGGAGGTTCTCGATTCCCACCCCTACACGTACTGTACATGTACAGTGCCCTCCACTATTATTGGCACCCCTGGTAAAGATTTGTAAAAAGGGTTATAAAAAAATTCACCGTTTGGTGAACACTGAACAAATTAGAAAAATCCAATCTTTAATTGAAGTAAATTTACTCTGAAAAAAAAATCCCTCATCAAGAAATAATTATTTTTAACAAAACCACATATGCCACAATTATTGGCACCCCTGCATTTATATATAGAATAAAGTAATCATTTTTTATATTTGGTTGCATATCCTTTGCATGCCATGACTTGATGCCTGATGTCTGGATGACTTCCAGATTTAGCTGTAAATTACAATGGAACAGTATGGAATACATGGTTGGCTAAATGGCTCTAAGTCATCAAGGGTCTGACATATCAAACAAGCCTTAAACCATCACTCTGCTGCCAGAAATACAGTAGATATGGATGGATAACTGAAAGGTTTCTTCTCCTGACTTATTTTTCCATAGAGTTCAATAGGAAAATTTGTCAGGAGAAACAACCCTTAAAGTGATCCATCCATATCTATTGCATATCTGGCAACAGAATGATGGTTTGAGGCTTGTTTGATACCTCAGACCCTTGATGACTTACAGCCATTATACCATGTATTCCATACTGTTCCAGCATAATTTACAGCCAAATCTAGTCTAGTGGGGAACTTAATGTGTAAAAAGTGGCTACAATTGCTAAAGTATAAATAGAATGAAATAGAAATAGTATTATCAATGTCTTGACTGTATTTTTTTAAAATCAATTTAATGCTACCTTGCTGAATAAAAGTATCAATTTCTTTCAAAAACAAGGAAATTTCTAAGTGACCCCAAACTTTTGAATGGTAGTGTATATGTATATATACACATACACACACACACACACACACACACACACACACACACACACACACACACACACACACACACACACACACACACACACACACACAGACACACGCAATATCAATTTCAAAAGGCTTCATTTTCAAAGGGTGTCTCCTTCAGTCTCACAGGCATGTGAATTACCTCCGGCTTTATGTCATACGAGTCTTAGTGACATCACAGCCTTTACTCATCTTTCAGCGTCACCACGGTTACCAACCGCTTCAGAGCTCAGAACAGTTCGGGGGGGGGGGGGGGGCAGTTACTAACTAGTGCTAGCACAGTAAACACACATTTGGCTAAATGCAGGCCTGGAGAACGTCAACAGCTGCGTAGGAGCATACGAGGCCCAATCAGTATCTTCCTGAGGACCAACAGGTGTCCGACACGACAGGTGAGACTTAACCGCTAGCCTCTCGCTGCCGTGCAGTCTAAACACACCTCTCGCTAAACGCACGCGCACGAGAGCGTACACACAGACCGTGCGAACACAGCGGGGATGCTGCCGGTGTTTATTTAACGTCAAACGCTAATCAGACGCATCTGCCACGATCGCTTCCCGATGCGTCTGGTCGCCGTCCAACTGCCTTGGGGTTCGGAGGCCCCCCGACATCACCCCCCCACGAGGCGCCGAGCCCACGAGGCAGATTAGCCACCTGGCCGTGCGCCAGTGAGCGAGCGCGCTCAGTAACGCTGGAGCCCGGGATGTCGAGCCGCCACATGAACTCTGCAAGCCTGCGGGCGGGGCAGGGCGGGGCGGGGCGGGGCAGGGCGGGGCAGGGTGACTGCACTCCAGTCAGTGCTATGTATGATGCACACAGGAGTGTACTTAGTCTGGTTTATGTCACTACATAATGATTTCTTATCTAAATCATATAACTCATAAGGGCTCATTTATTTTCTCTCAGATTGTTCGTCTCTCTGGATAAGAGACTGCTAATTTAACATCCTGTAATCTAAAGCTGGCTCAAGGGGTATGCATACACAGCCTGCCATAACCAGTGTAAAATCAACTCTGATGGGAGTACCTTTAATCCTATTAGAGTAATGCGCCGTAATAGACTTGGTGCCAAATGAACTTATATAAAAACATAACAATGGATACAGAAATAGAATACCTTTATTATTCCTTAGGGGGAATTTACACACCAGGAAGAAGTTATACATACTACTTATGATATCCAACAAGAACTTAAGTACACATACACACACACACACACATACACACACCCTCGCTCTGGAAAACGCTGGTGTCTAGCAGAAGGCACACAGTAAGCCAAACGCGTGCTCTGCTGGTGCTCTGCTGGCACGCTCCTGAGGAAGCCCCGCCCCCCCCCCCCCCCCGCCCACGCACAGCGAGGGCTCTGCTGTGCCAGCAGCCCGTCCAGGCAGGCCATCTGCAGGGCCTGCGCGCAGCTAAAGAGGCCTTAATGCAACTGCCCCACTCTCCGCCATTACCCTTGTAAGGTGTGACATCACAAATGTGCGATTAGAATGTTCTCAACTGAACGTTCTAATGCTGATGTCACAATCACCACTGGTCAGTTCTAGAACACTGACTTATTTTTGGAAAAAATAAAAATAAAAAATAAAAAATAAAAACATTCCAAAAAAAGCTGTGTAAGTCAGCTAAATGGCCATAATGTAATGCAACATAAAGCATGAGGTAACTGTAATGTGTATTTACACTGGTCTCACACACACACACACACACACACACACACACACACACACACACACACACACACACACACACACACACACACACACACACACACACACCTATTATCATTTGTATGCATTTGCTGTTGGAGTTAAGATCAAGTCTCCTCTGCCAGATAAGAAAAGAATATCATCGTTCAGAATTATTGTCTATGTATTATTGTGTGAATAAATACTGATTACTTTATTGATTGATTGCTCCATCAATCCACCTGTCCATCATGTGGCTTTCCATCTCCGGCATCCATCCTTGCAACAACGATGATTTTTGCACATTTGTGTTACAGTGTTTGTGCTGTGTTTGCAATGTATTTTACAGACGTACTGTCCAGAATTATGAAGTGCTATTTAATGTTTTGATTGTACACACTACTGGACAGATTCCCACACAAGCAGACAAAGGTCAAATGTAACCTAATCTAACCATCACTCCATGAGCAAGGCCGTACCGCTAAAGAACAGCATTACGATTTTTGAGCAGCACTTCTGTTGAATGATACACTGATACACTGTACAGTCCCCAGGGACGAGTCTATTCTGAGACCAGGCAGCGGAACGTTAAAAATCAAGCTTTGTTCAAAATTGAAGTGAAAAGCAATGGAAGCCTCGATTCAAACAGGGCCTTAACCCTTTGAAGAGCAGGCTGCTTGGAATGCCTTTTCAGAATTGTAAGTCAGTGTTCTAGAACCCCATTGCTTTCGATTACCAGTAGCGATCTCGCCTTAAAGGGTTAAAAAAAAGCCTTGGGACACCGCACAACTTTCACATCCATGCAGATCTGAAACAGCTGGCTGCGTTTTGGGAAATTTCAGGGAGGGGAGGGGGGGGGGGTGTTTAATTTCAGTTGAATGTCACAAACACAGCTCTCACGTGTCCAGAGCAGGCGTTTGTGCTCCTCCAATCCAGTTCTCCGAGAAGGTAAACCAAATACCAGCGGTATAATATCTGGTTTGCTTTGCCCACATCCCCACCCGCACTCAGCTCTTCCAAGAAGCTCTCCTGCGTTCTGTAGTGGAAGTCTCGCATCTTAAAGCAATTAAGAAACCGGCTCTTGGGGTGAGTCAGAACTCAGCTTGGTCCAGACCCAACAGAACCGTGGAAAATCTGAGTCCAGCTCCATTTTACACATGCATGCACGCACACACACACACACACACACACACACACACACACACACACACACACACTCTGCACAACACGACCCCAGCCCGCAGGCCTCCAAACCCAAAACTCGTCCGTCTGCCAAACCCCCATTAAGAGGCCCCTTGTCCTGCAGCCATCACACTCATTAAACAGCATGTCTGCTCCCTCTGGCAGGAGCTCATATAGCCAGTAACAGAAGTGCCCCAGCCGGGATTCAAACCCATAACATTCCCCTCCAGGGCCCAATGGGCCCCGACCACTGTCACACACCGCCCCAACATACTCTTTTCTGGGTGCAACCCCACCATTTCAGCAGCTCATTTCGTTTCATAAGGTCAATCGCTGCCGTGAATCAATCATACGTTTGATCCCCTCTCAATATAATAGAATTCTTACATTTTAAATGGAACCCTTTTAAGCTTTTTTTGCATCATTTCTTTTTATTTTATTTTATTGACTTGTAAATCAGCCAGTCTCTAGACACAATAAAACAGGCTTTCTTTTTACACATGTATAAAAAATAATCTTGGTTTCAAGACTGGAGGAGAAACCAAGTCCTTTCAGCGATTGGTGGTTATTGCGGGCCTGGGGCGGGGGTGGGATGGGGTGGGGGGGGGGTTCCTACATTTTCCCACTATGACTCAAAGCTAAACAAAAGATCGCTCCATTTGCGGCTAAACTCCATATGCTTTCAGAAAGATCCGGAGAAAAAGGCAAACACACGTGTTGCCTGCATATGATGGATAACCGTAAAGATGCGTCGAGCCACAGCAGCTGCATACAGGGGGCACCTATTGCAGGTATGTTGTTTAAAACCTGTCTATCCACAGCCTTTAGAACCTGCAGAACTGTCCACAGCCTTTAGAACCTGCAGGACTGTCCACAGCCTTTAGAACCTGCAGGACTGTCCACAGCCTTTAGAACCTGCAGGACTGTCCACAGCCTTTAGAACCTGCAGGACTGTCCACAGCCTTTAGAACCTGCAGGACTGTCCACAGCCTTTAGAACCTGCAGGACTGTCCACAGCCTTTAGAACCTGCAGGACTATCCACAGCCTTTAGAACCTGCAGGACTGTCCACAGCCTTTAGAACCTGCAGGACTGTCCACAGCCTTTAAAACCTGTAGGATTGTCCACAGCCTTTAAAACCTGCAGGACTAGCCACAGCCTTTAGAACCTGCAGGACTATCCACAGCCTTTAGAACCTGCAGGACTGTCCACAGCCTTTAGAACCTGCAGGACTAGCCACAGCCTTTAGAACCTGCAGGACTGTCCACAGCCTTTAAAACCTGTAGGATTGTCCACAGCCTTTAAAACCTGCAGGACTAGCCACAGCCTTTAGAACCTGCAGGACTAGCCACAGCCTTTAGAACCTGCAGGACTGTCTTCAGCTATGCTTAGACCCCTAGCTTTAGTTGAGGGGGGGGCATGTGCTCTGATGTCACAAGAGTGATTTTTTGGAAAGGACCTTCACAACTAACACTGTGTATGATTTACCGCACGCAAAAAAAAAAGTAAAAATTAAATGGTTTAAAATGAGTTTTCTTTCCCCCTCTGACTGTGTGTAGAGTGAGATGTTAAACATTGATGAAGTACAGGAATAATGACATCACAGTCCACAGATATCACATATGGGGGTATGGACCCAATATGGGCCGGGGGCTGTTCTACTGCATTACAGACCTGAGCTCACCTTTTAACTTCTGGATTCCGGTGGAATGTGTCCTCTTTGCAACTCCCCTGGCGGGGGGGGGGGGGGGGGGGTGGGGGTTGTTGCCTTTCAACAAACAGCGACATTCCTGTTTTTATGGCTTGACTGTTACTGCGGTGTGTGTGGGCCTGTGAGTGAGTGAGTGAGTATGTGTTTGTGTGTGTGTGTGTGTGCGGGCGTGTGGACCTGTGTGTTTGTGAGTGGGTGTGCGTGTGAGTAAGCTAGTGAGTGAATGAGTGTGTGTGTGTGTGTTTGTGTGTGTGTGCAGGCGTGTGGACCTGTGTGTTTGTGTGCGCGTGTGTTTGTGTGCGGGTGTGCGTGTGTGCGGGTGAGTAAGTTCGTGAGTGTGTGTGTGCGTGGGCGTGTGTGAGAAAGTTAGTGAGTGAGTAAGTTGGTGAGTGTGTGCGTGTGTGTGTGTGAGTGAGTGAGTGTGAGTGTGCGTGCATGTGTGTGTGTGTGTGTGAGTATGTGTGGGCGTGTGTGTGAGTAGGTGTTTGTGTGTTTGTGAGCGGGCGTGTGTGTGAGAGTGTGTTTGTGAGTGGGCATGTGTGTGTGAGTGAGTGAGTGAGTGAGTGAGTGAGTGAGTGAGTGAGTGAGTGAGTTAGTGAGTGAGTTAGTGAGTTGGTGAGTTAGTGAGTGAGTGTGTTGGTGTGTGAGTGTGTGGTCATTGTTTGCACCTTCACTGGTGTCCCTCTGTGATTAAACACGCGTTAATAAAAGCTGCCTTGTTTGTACGTTACTGCGCACAGAACTATAAAAGCGGAATTAACAGCAATGGAAAGACTGGTTCCATCTGGGCTTGAGAGAGAGAAAGAAAGAGAGAGAGAGAGAGAGAAAGAGGGGGATAGAGATGGATAGAGAGAGGGGGGAATAGAGAAAGATAAAGAGGGGGGTGGAGATGGATAGAGAGAGAGATAGAGATGGACAGAGAGAGAGAGAGAGAGAGAGAGAGGGGGATAGAGATGGACAGAGAGAAAGAGAGAGAGATGGACGGACAGAGAGAGAGAGAAAGAGAGAGAGGTAGGGTGCATGAAGGGAGAGAGAAAAATGAGAAGAAAGAGAAAAGCAAGGCCAAACAAAAAACAACCTCAGACATGTTTACCATTTCAGATCCCAAAGCCTCCCTCCCTGGACTGAAAGCCAGACCTCGTGGTAAACGATGTTGAGACATGAAAGCCCTGACTACAACAGTAAACATAATCATAAAATCATACAAGTGCCACCTGACTACAACAGTAAACATAATCATAAAATCATACAAGTGCCAAAGAAGCATCTTATGAATGTCAAGAGATTTAAGATGGACAGCTGTCCCAAAAATATTTTGGAGGTCGTAACACAGTGCCTACCTGTGGAGGACCCAAGGAGCTCCAGGTGTGCCCCACATTCTTACACACGCCCCCACTATTATACAGCACCTTCAGGAATCCTCTATAAAACTAAATATTTAGAAAATATTTACGAGGTCACGCGACAGACACACAAAGTCTGTAAGACATTCCCCACACACCTGTAACATGCCTGGACTCTTCGCTTAAAGGTTGTATCAGCGATTTTGGGTCGAAACATAAATGATCACATTCATCTGATTTTTCCTCACGATCCGCTAGCTGCCCGCCCCATAAGCAGGCCGTCAAAAAACCGCGTCTCTGTAGGCAGCCTATGCTCCGAGATCGTACACAAAAACAAATGGTACTACCAACCACTCAAAACCAAAATAAACAGTATTCCAACCAATCACCGACAAGGGGTGGGTGATACTAATACGCTAATACTCTTATCTCGCTGAAATCTTGACGGATTTACAAACGGTTTGGTTTCTTACAAACGTTATTAACGTGGTTATAATTCTGGATGCTTGAACACTATTTTTTAAAACATAACATAATTGGCTCTGAGCTGGAGCTGGCTCTGTTTGTTTGGGATTTCGCTTCAGAAGTGACGTCACCCAAAATCGCTGATACAACCTTTAAAGGCAGGTAATGAAATATATAAAAAACAGAGCAACATTAACTGCTGGTAAACCACACACATTTTATTCCCAAATCAGGTAATGGGCACATCTAGGGGTGCTTTTGACTTGCCCCATGGCATAGCTAAGATTTCAAATGGTTTACTAGTGGACTTTATTCAATACCTCATTTATTACCAGTAATTTAATAACTCATTTGTTTGGTTTAATCTTTTTTAATTTTTTAAAAAATCCCCTCAAGAACATTGGGATACAATTGTCTTTGAAAGTAGGTATACTTAAAGGTATTCATATTAATGAATCCATCTGTTGTTGAGTCTTCATTACACATTCAGTTAATATCAGCGTTCCTTAACAGAGAAGGTGTTTCACTTCACTTTTTAAGCGAGATTCCATAAGACAACAAATATGTGATTAGAACATTCTTCACTGAACATTCTAATGCTGATGTAACAATCACTACTGAAAGCAATGGAGTTCTAGAACACTGACTTAGAATTTTGGGGGGGAAAAAAAGAGAGAAAACATTCCAAAAAAAAAAACAGACTCTTCAAAGGGTTAATGCTGGAGCAGGAAGAGGAGGCTTCCACACCGACAGGTAAACGCGTCAATGCGCTCGGGGAGCGGTCCAAGTCTAACCCACATTTGGGCAGAGACCTGGAGGCTGAGGGATTGTCCTATCATAACAAACTAGAGAAGAGGCCCTAAGGGGCTGCATCAGCTTCCAAACAATCCCACAACCACGCCAACTTCCTGACCATCGCCTGATTACCCAGGTCTCCTCTAATCACCCTTCTGACGACACTGTGCCACGTCAAACCATGGTTCCCTTATACAGGGGCTGGCTACTTTGGGACATTGTTAGGTTTTCCCAGTGATAAATATAGTTTGTGTTTTCTCTGAAACCATGGCAACAGGAAACATGTACAGTTAAGAGTACACAATGAATATAGATATGCGTTACTCACACTATAGATAGGAAATTGCATTGATAATTGTTCCACGATGTGAACGCATTTACAGATATTTTTCTTGCTTATTTATAGATGATGAATAAAGATCTATAAATATAGACTTTTCTTCCCCAAAGGTAATGAGTGAAGACTGACAGATGTACAGTATGGCCAGTGATAAATAACTAAAGAACTTATTTTACTGCTGTTTTTTCAGGAGTTACAAAGGAGTTACTACAACAATGGCTAAGGTGCAAAATGAACACTGTCACAGATATCATTAAATTAACACATCATAGATTCACCAAACTGCTGCATCAAAACACAGCCAAAGATAAACTCAGTTTGAACTTAATACACTTTTTTGAAGTTATATTTATGGGTTTTATAGCTTTATTGTACACAGCACAGTGTAGAGAAACAGGAAGAATGGGGAGCGAGAGAGAGAGAGAGAGAGAGAAAGACATGCGACAAAGGTTGCGCACCCGGATTTGAGGCGCCGACATCGCGGCTCCCAATGAGCAGAGGCTACAGCACCAAGCACCCCAAACTTAATACAAATGAACAGCAAGCCACTCACATTCCCTCCATTTTTACCAGTGCATTTTACCAGCGAATAAGAAGGCAACTGCGGAAATACTTTGGTAAGATACAGGATCTGGGAGGGGACGTATACACAGGAAGCAGTGCGAGATGGATACCCTGAGTATGGGCCGTTTGGTCCAGTCAAACTGAGATAAGGGCACTTCATGATGTATTACCCAACAGTCCCAAAACCACAGTCCTCCCCCCAAAAAAGGAACCCCGAGAACAAGGACCCCGAGTCGAGCACTGGTCGCCTCTAAAGGATATTATGCTACTGCTGAAACGGACACTTGAGGGGGAAGAAATGTAATCATAAAACACGTGCTTTCTGAAACATGTTTGAACACATTTCTGACAGGTCTCAAGGGTTTGCAAGGACATTTCTGAACTCCACACATTCTCAGGGCCATTAGAGTCAGTTATGACATTTTTGCCACAATGAAATACAAAAAAAACAAGCCATTCACATACGATTATCACTGGTGTTCAAACACCTTTTTTCTATACATCAGGCCATAAATTAATTTTTAAATCAGGAAAAAAAACATGTAATTATAAAATTTAAATGGTTTCATGGTGTTAAAAGTTTGATTAAACTAATTGATTTGAATCCAAGAGTGAGAATTCACAGGTGAATTCTGGGTAAAACACACAGTTTGTGGTGTGAACAGGGTATGGCGACTCGCGCATCCAGATTCCTGTGCACAAAATCCAGTCGCTCTACATGCAAACGGGTCATTAGACCTCACCAGATTCCTGTGCACGATATCCAGTCGCTCTACATGCAAACGGGTCATTAGACCTCACCAGATTCCTGTGCACGATATCCAGTCGCTCTACATGCAAACGGGTCATTAGACCTCGCCCTTCGGGAACGAGCTCGAGGAGACAATGGCAGAGGCGGAAAGTCAACAGGCAACACTTCAAAATGGAGTCGCGTTACTGAGACGAGGAACAGGACGCAAAGGAGAAGCCAAACACAACCGCGCCCATGCAGGTAAAGCCTGCATTCAGGCACAGAGAGCATTCATTACAAATCTGCATTCCAGGCATGTGGCATGCCACTAAGTGGATTTTGCAATACCAGCTCATGGTTGTTGGAGGGCGAGAGATTTTAGTTTGGAGACCGTCCAACGTTTGTGAGGGCTGAACCTTCTGGGTGTGGCAAATGGGTGGAGCTGAGGAGGCCGGGATCTAACTCATAAAAGTTGGATGCGGTAGCACCTCATTCGCATATATAATAGATGACATCAATCATTCCCTGGAGTAAAGGAATGAACTGGTGTGACTCGGAGCAGGTTCGACATCAGGGTGTCAGGTCACAGGCTCAAAGCATGATGGGTGGGGTCTACTCTCGCTCGCTGTACAGCGGGTCATGGGTGTGGCGTCTGGATCGTGTGTTGCAGTCGAGGTGAGACAAAAGGACGATGCCAAGACCCACAATGCCCTGGGGCGAGAGAGGCGCGTTGGCACGGACAAGTCGGGCCGATTCCTGCTCTGCGTTTGAACCTGGCTTTTTCGCACGGGCGTGTCCGTGCGCAGCGACGGCCAGCGAATCACAAAGTTGCTTTGTGTGGCCCAGGGACACGGACGTGGATAATTACACAAGCAAGATCTCCTTCATGAAGGAGCGCAGTCTATAATACAGGCAAACGGCTCCCACACACAAGCTCCGAACAGCCTTTTAATGAGGCCGCCAAACCTAAATACGCTTGCGACTGTTTATTTACGACAGGCAGATTTCTGGCCGCCTCTGTCCCTGCCTGCACCTACACGCCAATGATTTTGAAGGATAAAAATGCAGAAACGAAACAGAAGCGAAGCTAAGCGGGCCCCCGAGCAGCAATGAGAACGTCTCTTGGCCATAACGGCTGCATTGCAGAAGACAATCAACATGGTCGCTCCCGATTACTACTTTAATACATTCATTCCATAACTCAAGGTACAACGTTTAAAGCTCTCACGGGCTCTTCGTCAGGTAGGCAAAAGGAAATCAAGCAGCCCTATCGATTATCTTTTTTAACTCAGCACCTGGAGATTAGAGATTGCGGGTTTATATTGGATTACCTGTATTGCGGAAGCCCCCATCGTGTCTAATGGAACGTGCTCTTCCTACTTCCTTACACTGAGCTGAACGTGCTCTTCCTACTTCCTTACACTGAGCTGAACGTGCTCTTCCTACTTCCTTACACTGAGCTGAACGTGCTCTTCCTACTTCCTCACACTGAGCTGAACGTGCTCTTCCTACTTCCTCACACTGAGCTGAACGTGCTCTTCCTACTTCCTCACACTGAGCTGAACGTGCTCTTCCTACTTCCTCACACTGAGCTGAACGTGCTCTTCCTACTTCCTCACACTGAGCTGAACGTGCTCTTCCTACTTCCTCACACTGAGCTGAACGTGCTCTTCCTACTTCCTCACACTGAGCTGAAAGGAGCCGACCTGCTGGCCAGAGGGCCTGGTACTCTGGGGGACTGCTATATTCAGCCGCGATGATGAGCACTTAATTTAGACTGGGCTCGGCGATAATCATTACCCTGTACCTGTGTGTAACCATAGCAGCTGGTGGCAGGTGTGCAAGTCCCTGCATTGCGCAAATTCACACTGTCCTCTCAACCACAGCAAATCGCCCATTTTCGCTCATTATTTGGTCATTTACATTAAATTCCCCATGTGAGTTAAACCTGATGTCAACTGTGAGAAGAGAAGAACATCACTACAGCATAAAAACAGAAGCTAGTTACACCAGTATGTCTACCAGTGTGCGAATAGTTTGAATACCAAATGGGAACCTTTCAAATAAGCTCAGTGTGAACCCACACACTTCACAGGAATTAAACTGAAGCGCCATTCCCAGGATTACAACATCTTTGTGATTTTAGCCACACACAGATGATGCCTTTAACCCTTTGAAGAGTAGGTTTTTTTTCTAAGTCAGTGTTCTAGAACCCCATTGCTTTCAATTACCAGTAGTGATTGTCAGCATTAGAACGTTCAGTTTTGAACATTCATGTGTGTCATCAAGCCTCCTGACAGACATGCTTTTAATAGCAGTAGCAGCAGTTAAACGTTTTTTTTTTTTAGCTGTGTTTGTTATAATAATCCATGTCCATAAACCCGCCCTTAAATCAACACAGGTGGAATTTTTCACACCCAATATTTGGGATAATTTGCGGCAGTCTTAGTAACGTATAAATTTCCTTCTCAGAGTCGTGGGAGTGATCTGACGCTCTGTTGAGGTCGCTCAGTGTAGGAAAAGGATTTTAAAATAATACTTGTAGTAATAATAATAATAATTTTAAAAAAAGTTTTTTATATTGTGACCCACAGCCTTCACTCAGAACCTAAGCAGGGTTGTCCAAGGGCTCCCCAATACTGCACTTCCTTCTCAAGGACGTCACTCAGGGTGTCAGAAATAGAACATGCATGTGGGGCGGGGGGTGCATCATCCTGATGATTCAGAAAACTAGCAGGAAGCAACACTGGGGAAGAATGGAAACTGAAAGAGGATAATAATCCATGTGCAGCCATTTCAGTGTCACAGCCCAGCCTCCCTGGAATATATTCAATTATTTTTATTATTATTAAATATATTTGTTTATTTTATTATTATTTAGCTTCTGATCAGCCAAACACAATAATTTATTTTAATGTTGATCATTTGTGCACCAAACCAAACTTGCCTTGTGCCTAATCTTACACACACACACACACACATACTTAAACATGTCTTCAAACATGCATGCATATGTATTCACACACACAGCTGAGTGCAGGTATAACATTATGAGCCACTGTGTAGTTTTATTTTTGGGAGTGCTTTACACCCTTGTTGCTGCAGACTGCCGTCCCGGGACGTTTGGCCTGTACTGCGCCCATGTCTGTTTCTGTTTCTGTTTCTGTTTCTGTTTCTGTTTCTGTTTCTGTTTCTGTTTCTGTTTCTGTTTCTGTTACTGTTACTGTTACACACACACACACACACACACACACACACACACACACACACACACACACACACACACACACACACACACACACACAGGTAAACCTCAACCAAACACTGCATGATCCCAGGGGTTGATGGGAAAATTCAATTGACCCCCTAACCTAACTCAAAGGCACAGATCTGAGAATTTGTACCTTTTTTTTGCTTGTAAAAGGTACTTATTAGTACCACCAAATAGAACGTTATTGTACTTTCAAGGTACATTTGGGAAATTTGTTCATTAAATGTACCTTTATTTCGGAGAGTGTGAAGCAAAGGATGGCTGTAAGTCAGGGGATCCCGATCTGCCATTACATCTGCCCTGTACAAACACTGCCCCCCCCTCAGCAGGGCTGAGTCACATAACCCAACAAAGGCGCCGCGGAAAACGGCGGAAAGTCGCCATGGTAACCAAACAGCACCGTCAACACGCTTGTGGCCGGGGGGGGGGGGGGGGGAGTAGATTCGCGATGTCGCGGCGGAGAGGGAAGCGAGCCTCGCTGCTGTGGCCTGACGCATTTCCGCCGTGTCGCCCCAAAGTGGGCGTGGGCCCCGACTAAATGCTCCTAAACGCAGTCACGTGTTCGCCGTTTCCATGGAGTTCATCATGTGATTCAGTGATGCTTTTTTGTTTTTTTTGTAGGGGGTTCTTTTTTGCCCCCCTCCCCCCTAAAAAAGGTCCAAAATACATTTCCCCACTTCTAATTCCAGCGATTGTGCAACGGTTTGAACAGATATAAGATCTGCATGGGGTAGCAGTCTATTTACAAGCCCAAACTGATCCCACGGGCAACATTTCCAAAAACAGTGTCGCAAAAGCACAACACGTTTCACAATGTGTTTCTGAAGGCGGGTCACCTTGCTTCTGTACCCAAAATATGAGCAGAAATGAGAAAAGCAATGTGCGCGAGTCACATGTGCATACACATGTGTATGGTGCAGCTCAGTACTCAGTGAAGCTTGGCCTATCTGACACTGGGGGAATGAACTGCTCCGTATATAAATATTTTCACACAGATCACGCGTCACTATTTCGACAGCAGCCTCTTCTGATTTAAAATAAATAAATAAATAAATAATTATTTAAATATTTTTAAATCCGTGCCATGCAGATCTAGCACAGGTTCACTGGTCTTCGTTGTATTTACACTGGCCCATTTAGACTCCTCTTCAAGGACAACGACCCCCCCATCCTCCCCATCACATAAAAATCATCTGCCTCTCATCTGCACAGCACCCATCCAAACAAAATAAGTCCATTGTCAACAGTAAATTATATAATATTAAACAGAAAGCTGTACAGTACCGGGGGTTTTCTACAGGGGGTCCGCGGACCATTAGGGATCCTTGAAGGTACTGCAGGGGCCCCTGGCCAGACTTGATATGTAAAGACTTGGGAAAATATTTAAAAATATAAAATCTTTTTTTATTTTTTATATATATATTTTTTTAAATATATATATATACACACTTATAATGGGGAGGGGGGTCCCTGGATGTCTTTGAGCCTGGGTGGTACAGTACATGACCAATTGCAGCTCAAAATATATATATATTTAAAAAAATTTAAAAAAAAAAGTTCTTCTATTTTCACTAAATTTTCTAATTTTGCGCTCAAAGTTTTGTCGTTTCTCTCATTCCATTAGACACAGCTTTAGATGAGAAATCTTAGCCAAGTCAGTCTGTCAGTAGACAGTGTATTTGATATGACAAAATGGTTTCCAGTACACAATGACTCCACACCTCACTACCTTATGGTTATTACAGACTATTTCCACCTGGTTCCGCATTCTGCTTTTTTACCATACAGGCCTAATGCTTCTCTGATTATTTTAAGAGCTGTAGAGGAATGTAGCTGGGCACGAAGTAAGAACATGTTTTTGGCCGCCATTTTAGTGTTGCTAGGGAACATTCCCTGAGGTTAGAACTGCAAACTAGGCTGGGAAATGGGAGGCAAAAAAATATTTAACTGGAAGGACTGGTTGTCTCCAATGAACAATCGAATTCTTACACATTGTTAGTGTAATTATATTTTTTCCACCCACATATTTGCCTTTGAAAAACAAAGTATTACAATAAAGAAAAAAAACTTTGTGGGAAGTGGTTTTTTGTGTCGTTTTTTCAGTTTTGATTGACAGGTCCACAGACTCCTCCCATTTCCCACGATACCCCTCCACCCAAACAGGTTTTTTTATTTTTTATTTAAATTATTATTTTTTTAAATCTTTATTTAGACTTCAAATCTTAATTCTAACTTTGCAAAATAAGACAAAAACATTGGCGATGAGGTTAGACATTTCAATATTTGCCAATGGGGTAAGAAATTTTCACTTCGTCAAGCAAAACACAACTTAAAACAAGCGACTCTTGAGAGAAAAATTTTAAGTCTCATTACAAGACTAAAACACCTGTTAAGACACTTTTTTTGCAGTGACAAACCGAGCCATTAGACACAAACACAACACAAACGCAACATGACATTCGTGACTTGTGCCCAACGTGTTTGCCGTCATAAGACTTGCCGCCAGCAAACCCCAGCCTTAGGCTGCGCACCTGGAGTTCATTTTCATATCTGTATAAATCATAACACGGCCGTTCACTGGGGCAGAGGAAATATGAATATCTGACAAATACAATTTCCCCATGTTCATTGTGCAAAGAACTAAACCCGTTTGAGAAACTCCATAAACAAACCCGGCGGTAACCTTAAACCCAGTGTGGTTTCAGTCGCAATGAAGGGAGAGTACAATGCCAAAACACTCAATCCAACGTCGATGAACGAATATAACCTCCACCTCAAAACCAGTAGGTTGCCGGTTCAAATCCCAGGTTTGTGACACCGCGGTCATGCGTGCTTTGCTCAGCACGTAGCCGCATAAACGTATGTAAAATGCAGCTGTGGTACAGTTAACACTGGCTAATGGCATCTTCTAAGCAATTCATAATAAATACATAATGCTAATACAAAGGATAAAGAAACTTTCTCTTTCTTCACAATGGCTGGTAAAAAAGCTTCTATAATTTTGAATTGTTGTCAGAAGAGAACAGGAAGCTTAAATCTGGTGTGACTGCAGTCCAGACATTATGCACTATGACATTAGAGTGAGTCACATAATCACCTATAACAATGGCAGCAGTGTAGGCCACCCAGCCCTTCTGTCATGCAAAGCATTTTCAGGACGGGCGTGGCACTACGACTCCACCGTGAGCAATTTAGAAAGTATGCTTTCCTGTTAAGAGGCAGTGGTTCGAGGGTTCCACTGCAGGGGCCCGTGTCAGGATTACCGAGTTAGCTGGGTAACTGCACCGAGTAAAACCTGGAACCCTCCCAAATCCGGAACATGGACTGAAGTAAAAAGTTCAGGATTTTACTCAGTGCAGTTATCCAGCTAACTCAGTAATCCTGCTTCGTGTTACAGGCCCCCCACCGTGTCCCTAAATCATGGTTGTAAAACTGTCAAACCTGACACGGCCACACCCATAATTATTAAGAAGTTGGTTGTTCCCTTTTTCCCAGGAACTTCCACTCTGGGTCCTACTATCGCCCAGGGCCATACCATTTACTGATAAGGGGGGGGGGGGTGACGAATTTGCACTGACATGCAGATACATAAATAAGAATCAAGTTACCACTGAAGTTTCAACATAGACAAAGGTGGGAAGAACCAACAGCAAAGTGATACGAGTGGATCAAGCAGTAGTGGGGGACCAGAGGAAGAACACATCCAACAGCAGGTTTCCATTATCCCGTGCATTGCTGGCTTCAGTGGAAATTCAGTAGTTACTTACCCTCAGAGCAAGATCAGCATCCCACTAAAAGCCAAGAGAGCTGTGCACACACACACACACACACACACACACACATACCCGTGCACACATGCACACACACACACACACACACACACACACACACACACACACACATACCCGTGCACACATGCACACACACACACACACACACACACACACACACACACACACATACCCGTGCACACATGCACACACACACACACACACACACACACACACACACACACACATACCCGTGCACACATGCACACACACACACACACACACACACCCGTGCACACACGCACACACACACACACACACACACACACACACACACACATACCCGTGCACACATGCACACACACACACACACACACACACACACACACACACACGTACCCGTGCACACATGCACACACACACACACACACACACACACCCGTGCACACATGCACACGCACACACACACACACACACCCGTGCACACATGCACACGCACACACACATACACACACACACACATACCCGTGCACACATGCGCGCACACACACACACACACACACACACAAACACACATACCCATGCACACATGGACGCACGCACGCACGCACGCACACACACACACACACACACACACACACACACACTCACACACACACACACACACACACAGACACCCGTGCTCACATGCACGCACACCTGCATGGAGGCTATGGGATCAAAAGCAGCCTAAGGCCTAGTCTAAAAAAAAACAGTTCAGCACAGACTTTGCATGACAGCTATATTTGATAATCAAATGCAATCCCATGAGGGGGTAATTTGTGTATATTAATATTAAATATTAAATATTCACTGAAGCAGCTCAGTTTCAGCCTGAGCCTCGGAGGGGAGGGTTGCCAGGTTACGCAACCGGCTAACGCTCTCGTTACCGTGGCAGTAGTCCTACGGAGCGACACATGACTGGGCATGGGCGGAGTTTGAGGGGTGGGCGGGGTTTGATGGGTACTAGCCATAGAGTACTCAAGTGACTACGTCACGCTGGTTTCGGAAGTAAATTCCCCATTCATTTAGAGCGTAGAAATGAACTAAAGCTTACCTTTAAACCATTTCTACTGATTATGTCTTACCGTCAATTTCCCGGATTGTTCAATATAACGCCTGTTCGCAAATTATGTCGTTTTTCTGGACCAGCTTCGAGTATATTTTACGTTTTAGTATTTAGTAGTGAACATACCAGCGCTGGCACTGTTTAAAAACTCCACGTCCCATAATTCCCTCCGAACGTGCAGCCTAGTCTCCAGACGTTGTCATATAACGTTAGCCAGCAGTAGCACACAGCTCTTTTAACACTTTTTTCAAGAAATAGTCGATAGTCTCCGAAGCCCATTCTATCTTCTATAGGGAATTTACTTCCGAAACCAGACTCCACCCACGACTGACGTACTCACTTGAGTACTCTATAGTGTCACAGGGAGGGGCGGGGTTTGAGAGGGACTGGGCACTGTGTCACAGCGAGGGGCGGGGTTTGATGGGTACTGGCCATAGTGTCACAGGGAGAGGCAGGGTTTGAGAGGGACTGGGCACTGTGTCACATCGAGGGGCGGGGTTTGACGGGGACTGGGCATAGTGTCATCGGGTGGGGGCGGGGTTTAGCCTTTGTGGTCGACACCCCTCCACACCAAGCAAGAGTGGATCTATCCCTTACAGAAATGGAATATACTACAACATACTGAAGTAAAATATATCAATCAACCGTTTACAATATATGGCTAAATACACAAATTATTGCCACTTTTCTTTTTCTATGTACATTTCCTTTTAAAAATGCAGTACTCTAAAATATATTTATCAACATATTTACAGAATATTTTCCATTTCTTTAAGGGATGCCACACACCAGAAATGGCACGTCATTTTTATTTTTTTCAAAAAAAAGATGAGGATATGATGAGCGGTGGCTTCCACAGCACACTGGACTTGAACTTGCAACCTTCTAGCCACCCCGGCCCACCACAGCAGCTACGCCACACTACAAACACAGTAACGGCGGACGGCGGTTCCCCACCTGGCCTTCAGCTCCTTGTACTCCTCGCGCACTTTGCTCAGCTCCAGCTGGAGTCGCGCGCGCTCCTTGGCCACCGAGTCGAGCGTCTTGCGGGCGTCGGCCAGCTCGGTCTCGTAGGCGGTCTTCATGCCGGACACCTCGCGGCTGATCTCCGTGTCGGACTCGGTGATTCGCAGCCGCAGGCCGGCGTTCTCCACCTCCAGCGAGCGCACCTTGTCGATGTAGGTGGCCAGGCGGTCGTTGAGGTTGCACAGGTCCTCCTTCTCCTGCAGGCGGGTGATGCGCGTCGGCGACAGCGGCGTGTTGCCGCTGCGGGTCGAGCGTTTCTGGGACGGCGTCTCCATGGCGATGCGCAGGTGGGCTTGGCTGGGCGGAAGCAAAAAGGGGAGAAAAAGCAGAATGAAATGAAATTATTAAAATGTATCTAAAAAATTTTAATGCATTTACTATATAGCGAACTTTACCAACACACACAAGAACAAACTGAGTGCAGCAGTGGCAAGGAAATACTACCGGGGCGTTCCTCCCCAGCACAAAATAAATTGGCATCAGAACCAGGCTCGGGGTGAAGCCCAGGACGGTTACGGCCTGTTTTTACAGTCGACTCGCTTCAGTGCGTCAGCTCTACGGGGTGGGCGGAGATCACTTAGTGCTGAGTGGGTTGAGGGGGTGGAGTTTGTACATGTTCATGTGACAAATTGGACCAATCAGAACCAATGGGCCTTAAGAATGCCACATACTGTGAAGTGAGACACACACTGCAAAGAATGGTGAAGCGGAGAGATAAAATGTTTTTTTTAAAATTCTCTTTAGTGTAGGGGTTTGATAACTAAATAAACTAGACTAGATCTTCTATAGAAAAACTAAAAATAAAATGCCTTTATCACACAGAAAGTTCTAATGAGCACTTAGAAACTGTGACGTGTTTCAGCAAAGCCTTCAATCACTGTTGTTAAAAAAAATCAAAAATTATACAAATATATTATTCAATTTATTGAATAACAAAGAGCAAACATGCAAAAGTGCGAGAGGATGTTTTCCTGCATCAACATCTGGGTTTTCATTTTTAAATTCTGATGAGATTATCTTTAAGATGTCTGGCTATTATAGAACGTAGCATGCAAATGGTTAAAATCTCCTCTCTTTCCATCTCTGTTGAGCAGGTAGGATTTTGCATAGGGAAAGAAGTGCAATCGAGTCCTGTGCAGAGAGTCACGCTATGAGTGTCATGTTGTTGAGTTTGTTCAAAAGTTTGTTCAAAACTCAACAGGTCATGGTATCCTCAATGTGATTTAGTAGGGGGGGGGGGGGGGGGCCCTCCAAGAATATTTAACCTGAGATGGCACAGCATTGTAACTTAACAGCCCACAATTTGTTTAGAAAAACATATGATAATTTACTCATATACAGTATATATGTACATATTTATTTCCAGTATGAAATCTAAATGCATGTTGAGCGCTTTAATCCAATAATTATTATTATTTTCATCTAAAAACTTAAGAAAAAAAAATCCTTATTTAGAAATTGATGTAAAAATGTTTATAGATTATATTACTATATCGTATAATTATATTGGGTTAATTCAGTAAAATTTACAATCCGTTTTCATTCATTCATTCGAAGTGCAAACCACAAGTGCTCCCTCCAGTCTAAAGATCAACACTGAGCGTGTTTTGAGGATGGGCGTGTAAGATTGCGCCAAGACCTCTTACCTGGTGAAGGTGTGCAGAGCAGAGCACAGGTGGGTCTGAGATTTCGCTGCAGGGAATACTAGAGGTCCTCACAGCGCAGGTTGTGACTCGAGTCTTCTCTGGATCACTTCTTCCGGGGGTAAAGAGGTCCTAAAGTTTCACACTGGCCTCTCCTGTGTTAGTCCTGGGACTCCGGCTCTTGGTTTAGAGCAACTGTACCTCGGGGTTTCCCAGCCCATGTATTTCTGGAAAGACGAAGGGAGGGAGAGGGAGGGAACGAGGAGGAGGGAGGGGGGGGGTGGCCGAGGAAACAAGGGGCGGAGTCAGACTCCAGTCAAGCACCAAGCCCACAGAAGATCACAGCGACTGCTGCCAGTAAAACTCTCACATAAACTCTCTCTTCTCCCTCCCTTGCCCCTCGCTCTCTCTCTCTCTGCAAATTTTACAATTTATTGGCAGAACAATAATATATTTGCTGCCAAAGCACAACAAACATCAGATTTAAAAGTAAGGCGGCGTTAGAGATTTAAAAGTAAAACAGTAGTAAAAACAAATATTGTGGGGGAAAAAAGATAATTCAATTCCTTACATGAATATCACAAAAATAAACTATAACCTGCAAAAAGGGAACCAAATAGAAGTTTTTAACTTTTTTTTTTAAATTTAAATTTAAATTTTTTTGAAAGACGCACACTTCTTAAAGAACGAGCCGATCTGTTGAGCATTCCGTTCCTTTTGGACATTGAACTGAGTGCTGATAGAGCAGGAATTCCCCATTTCTGCCTTGTGGTGCGAGGCCTACTGATGCACCAACCACACACACACGTACACACCACACCACAATATTCTGCAGGTTTCATGCGGTAAATGTTGCATGGGTGAAGTTTTTAAGAGTTAAACGCATTTCAGAAGTGATAACTCTCTGGAGGCAGAGTCAGGCTTGAGCGGAGAGTTATACTCTCCACATTCTTTTCTCTCTCTCTCTCTCTGGGCAGGAGATAGATCGTAAATATTGCCACAGATTACAGCAATGCATTTGAACATTAACACAGATGTATGGGCAGTAAAAACTATACACTAAATATTAAAATAATCCCTCTTTACCACACACATGCACTTGCTCCCACAGACACACACACACACACACACACACACACACTCGCACACATACGCCAAGCATACACATACACACATTTACAAGCTCGCACACAGACACGCCTACGCCAAGCATACACACACACACACACTTGCTCCATCTGTTTATTTGAATGAAACCCGTCCTTGGTGATCTCAGAGGCGTATGCGTCAGGCGCCCTTTCGAGCTCATGGCTGTAAATCATGCTCTATCCCCTCATTCCCCCGCTTCGCGCAGCTCACAATTAAACAGGACAGCCTATCAGGAAACCGCAAGCCATCAATCAACTTATTCTCCTCCCTCACACTGCAGGAGATCCACCAATTACAACAGTACTTCTCATTACCCCCCCCCCCCCCCCCCCTTCATTTATACTGCAAAATCGCTTCAACTTGGCCCCCAATATTCCTATTGTTTAAGGTGGCACCAAAGACAGTCAACGGCGTTCGGACGTGGATGTGGGGAGGGCAACGGTTTATGAAACATTTCCCCCAATCAGATTTCACACAGACTAGGTTTCCTCCAATCAGATTTCACACAGACTAGGTTTCCTCCAATCAGATTTCACACAGACTTGGTTTTGTTTTTTTCTTTTTGTTATTTCGAGGGGCGGGGTGGTGTTGACGAGGTTAGTGCTGTTTGATGACCTTGGACAATGGCCAGGCCTGTTAAACGACAGAGAAAAGGCAAGCAGGAAATGCCACCCTGGGCCGGTACTCCCTGCCTGCCTGGAACAATAGTACAGTACTCAGGCACTCAGGCACCTCAACCCCCCTCCTCCTCATGGGACACTCACTACTCCCACACCTCTACAGAACAGCACGTCAAGTGCAGTAAAGACTGTTTACAAGGCAGGCAGTAAAGGGGTAGCCACACAAGCGCACACACAGAAACATGCATACATGCTCAATCAACTAATTAACTAATCATGATCTCTCTCTCTCTCTCTCTAATGGTGAAAAACAAGTACACCTAATTTATTAAGTCATGCTTTACAGAAGGATGCTCAAGGCTGCCCCCTGGAGGTCAGTGGTAGTGCTACAGGTCTTCATTCCTCCCCTCCAATCAGGAGCTGGTTTAGAACTGGGGACACCGGGCAAGTGGAACCTGGCCAATCAGTGACCCTTTGTCAATCAATTAACTATCGGTGGTGCGTCCCAATAGTCGAAAAATGCCACCTTTCCTCCTCCACTACCACTCCTCTATTCTGTGCCCCGGAAACGGATCTTTGTGTTTTAATCTAATTTCGCTGATTACATCTTAATTACGTATTAATGCTTACATATTAATTAATGTCTCGACGCAAACCGCAATGTCATGTACATTGGATACTGTACATGCAAATACTTGTACTCGAAACGTTCAGGCAGTTTTGCATATTTCCGGGTAGGAGAGAAGTGGTAGTCGGGGAGTGGAGGAAGGGAGGTGGGGACGCAGCACAGGTAGAAAAGAACAGCAGCAGTACTACAGCCCACGAGGGACGGATTTGAATATCCTCCATGCACAGCTATTTGTCCCGATTCACAGATTTAAAAAAATACAGGCCAATCACACGAGGAAAACAAAATCCACACATGACCAATGAGGAAAGAGCACTGCGTTGAAAAAATCTCTGTCCCATTGCCCCTAACAGACAAACCCGGATACCAAACCTTTGAGGAAGCAGCCCCTCCTTCGGACAGGCTGTGCCGGTCCCTCCTTTCTGGGCACAAGCTTAACGCAAAAACAGAGCCGAAAAGACAGGAGGGGGCAGTAACCAAGTCCTCAGCTCGAGAATTCTGCAATTCAAAGTAAAGAATGGCACATTTCATTACAAATCTTCCTCCAAACTAAAATGCCCAGACAAGGAGGCATTTCAAACTGGCAGGGTTGTGTAGGCGGGTGCGGGGGGGGGCTCCTGGATTGTGGCCTGACAACAGTTAACCCACCACCCGCTCCTGCCAAACCCTTCTAGGATTCTCGCTAAATGGAAGCTTTGAGAGTTTAGTGGCTGTCGACTGAGGCTTATCCAGATTTTCTGAGAATTGAAGCAGCTCAACACACAGATTTGCCCCTTCGAAGGGCCCGTCAATCTGCACCATCTACAATTCTACAGTTAACCCTTTGAAGAATAAGTTGTTTTTTTTCTTCAAAGTCAGGGTTCCAGAACAACCGGTGGTGATTGTTACATCAGCATTAGAGTGTTCAGTTAAGAACATGCTAATCACACACACTTTGTGATCATAAAGGGTTAGATCGAGCCCCCGTTGTCATCAGAAGGCGCTTGGGTCCTGGATCCCCCGTGAGAATCCCGCCTCTGCCGTTATGCTTTGGGCGGATTTAGCGTTTATCGGGCGCGTGTGGTGTGCTGTATACAGTGCTTTCGGTACCTGTTTTTCTGCGCCTGTATTTTAAACGAGTACGTTTTTGCCGTTGACCGCAAAGGCTGTGCAGTTGTGTTTTTTTTAAGCCTCGCTTTAAATGAGAACTGGTTCTCAACCGTCTTTCCTGGTTAAAGTTGAATAAAAACAAGGCTTTTTTAAACGCTGAGTGCCAGTACAAGATGTGGTGAAATGTTCAGCTACTCTGGCAGAGCTTTGCAGAGGTGGGCAATCTGCCCGGGTCAGCACTGGACCTGTTTCACATGAAAGTCTGCATATGGCTCCTGTTAGTGACGGGAGACCCAGGCCGCACAAGCACCTCCAAATGGGTGGAGCGACTCACCGATCTCAACCAATCCCCGGGCTTTTCTGTGGTGAGCAGAGGCATTTGATTGGTTGAAACAAGTCAATGACTTGTAGGCTGAAGTGCACATAAAGCATCAGGCTCTCCTCACTACCTGACCATTTCAGACACATTTTACTGGCACTTACAGGCGTGTGCAGGATAGCCAATCGAATTAGAACACATATAAGGCATCACCGGGGCCCCCTTCACTACGAGCGCCAAAAACGCTCGGTTACCATAACTACCGCCCGCGCGGCGAGCGTGTAAAAGGAGACAGGGCAGGCGTGTGCCGACAATATTTTAATAGAGGGGTTTCGATGAAAGAATAGCAGCAGGATTAACAATCCCCGAACTCCCTTCAACGCGATCCAGAATCCCAATCACACTGGAGCTTCACAACTAAAGGTTCGTTTTGTGTCAACAGACACAAGAATGCGATACAATAACACGGTTATATAAATCACGTGTTTCTGCTTGAGTGTCTCGTTTCAGCTCAAAGAGGCCTGTGTCTTTCTCAGGTAAGAGCCTACTCACCTCGACCCAGTTACTGCACTCCCTCTCATTAGTGTTGTGTCGTTCGCGAACGATTCGTTCAAAAGACCGAATCTTTTGGGTGAACGAACTGAACTGAATCACTTACTGAAAAGATCCGTTCATTTCTCAGTTCAGTTGAGCTCTCGAACGGATCTTGATCAGCAGCGAGCGTGCAGGGAGGGGGAGGGACTGCCGCGAGCGAACGTGATTAGTCCCCTGTGAACCAGTTCTGCTGTGCTGAACGAATCATTCACGGGCGGGCGGGCGCCGAGCGAGGCAGCGAACGTGCAGAGTGGACTTCTGCGAGCGAACGTGTCGTGATTCGTTCACTGAAGGCTACTAGACACAGTGAGTTAACGTGACGTGATTCTGAGTGATAATCAGCGGCTCAAACTGCCAGAATCAGGCCCAGCAAGTTAAGACTTAAAAGTCGTGTAAACGGCGCGTTTGTCAAAGCAACAGCACTTCCGCATGAACCGATCGGCCGTTTCAGTTCACTGAGTGAGTCGGACTACGCAGTACGCAGTCGGAGCTCCGCCCAAGCACTGAACGATTCGGTGAACGAATCTTTTTAATTAACTGATTCTAGTGATTCGAGTCACTGAAGTGAACTGTTTTGCCCACCACTACCTCTCATATCTAACACCCACAAGTTACTGCTCTCTCTCAACCATATCCAACACTAGGGGTGGGAATCGAGAACCGGTTCCCGTTAGGAACCGGTTCCAAGCTGTCCGATTCCTCGGAATCGTACGCCTTCGACCTTATCGATTCTCTTATCGATTCCAGCACGTATTCCCGACAGCTACGCATAGCAAAACAACGTCACGTCATGTGCGCCGTCGTTTTTCATTCATTTAAAAATCAATAAAAATGTGTTCGCGTAAGCTCCATTTTGTGATCCGTCTTCGGGAATTATCAACTATTTAGAACTATAACAGATTTGTGGAGTGTGTGGACTTCCCTCGGGAGTCTATAACCAACTACAAGTGTAAAACTACAGTGTTTTGATTGGCGGTAGACTAATCTGACAACGATTGCCTGCTTGGCGACGCACAGATGAGTAGCCTAGATTTGGAAAGCGAATAATTAACCTAAATTAGCTAAACGATCTTCAATCTTCGTCATCTTCAGCTAATAAGAGAAGCCAGCTTGCCTCGGGTAACGTTAAAGATCTTATCTGTCTTCCATGTAAATGTAGCCTATAGGCTAAATGAGATAGGGGAGCATGGTGACAGTGGATGCTGTTCTGATACAGAAACCAACGCAAACGTTACGGTGCAGCTTATGAAACACGCCTAGGAGCGTAACTAACTCAAGCAAAGTTTGCGATCTTCGTTAGAAAATGAAACTACTAAATATCCCAATCACAGAGCAGCGGTTAAACAACAATATTTTAGCCATCTTTTTTTATCAGTTAAACTGATAATTTATCCTCTCGCGTCCTTTTTCATTATTTTCCGGTGTCTTATTTTCTTTGACGTCTGATATTTTTAAGCACTCGTATTGATCAAGTAAATTACATTTATAATGCCATTTCAATTTACAGAATTATACAATTCAGACTTTTATTGGATGCTCTGCCACTTGTGCAGGCATAAATATAGCAGATAAATATTTTCCATGATATGACTAAGAAATATGAATGAAAAACGAATGCTTTATACTTTATAAATACTGTGTCATTGAATCCATTTTAGATGACCACCCAATAGTAATAGTTGGTCTTTTAATAGCCTGGGAGCAAATAATATTTAAGGAATTGATAAAGGAATCGATAAGCGGAATCGATAATGGCATCGGTATCAATGAAATCTAACGATTCCCATCCCTATCCAACACCCACAAGTTACTGCACTCTCCCTCTCATATCCAACACCCACAAGTTACTGCTCTCTCTCTCTCATATCTAACACCCACAAGTTACTGCTCTCAACCATATCCAACACCCACAAGTTACTGCAGTCTCCCTCTCATATCCAACACCCACCAGTTACTACTCTCTCTCTCTCTCTCTCTCATATCTAACACCCACAAGTTACTGCACTCTATCTCTCATATCCAACACCCATAAGTTACTGCTCTCTCTCTCATATCCAACACCTACAAGTTACTGCTCTCTCTCATATCCAACACCCACAAGTTACTGCACACTCTCTCATATCCAACACCCACAAGTTACTGCACTCTCTCTCATATCCAACACCCACAAGTTACTGCACTCTCTCTCATATCCAACACCCACAAGTTACTGCACTCTCTCTCTCATATCCAACACCCACAAGTTACTGCACTCTCTCTCATATCCAACACCCACAAGTTACTGCTCTCTCATATCCAACACCCACAAGTTACTGCACTCCCTCTCATATCCAACACCCACAAGTTACTGCACTCTTTCTCTCATATCCAACACCCACAAGTTACTGCACTCTCTCTCATATCCAACACCCACAAGTTACTGCTCTCTCTCATATCCAACACCCACAAGTTACTGCACTCTCTCTCTCATATCTAACACCCACAAGTTACTGCACTCTCTCTCTCATATCCAACACCCACAAGTTACTGCACTCCCTCTCATATCCAACACCCACAAGTTACTGCACTCTTTCTCTCATATCCAACACCCACAAGTTACTGCACTCTTTCTCTGATATCCAACACCCACAAGTTACTGCACTCCCTCTCATATCCAACACCCACAAGTTACTGCACTCTTTCTCTCATATCCAACACCCACAAGTTACTGCACTCTCCCTCTCATATCTAACACCCACAAGTTACTGCACTCTCTCTCATATCCAACACCCACAAGTTACTACACTCTTTCTCTGATATCCAACACCCACAAGTTACTGCACTCTCCCTCTCATATCTAACACCCACAAGTTACTGCACTCTCCCTCTCATATCCAACACCTACAAGTTACTGCACTCTTTCTCTCATATCCAACACCCACAAGTTACTGCTCTCTCTCATATCCAACACCCACAAGTTACTGCACTCTTTCTCTCATATCCAACACCCACAAGTTACTGCACTCTCTCTCATATCCAACACCCACAAGTTACTACTCTCTCTCATATCCAACACCCACAAGTTACTGCACTCTCTCTCTCATATCTAACACCCACAAGTTACTGCACTCTCTCTCTCATATCCAACACCCACAAGTTACTGCACTCCCTCTCATATCCAACACCCACAAGTTACTGCACTCTTTCTCTCATATCCAACACCCACAAGTTACTGCACTCTTTCTCTGATATCCAACACCCACAAGTTACTGCACTCTCCCTCTCATATCTAACACCCACAAGTTACTGCACTCTCTCTCATATCCAACACCCACAAGTTACTGCACTCTCTCTCATATCCAACACCCACAAGTTACTGCTCTCTCTCATATCCAACACCCACAAGTTACTGCACTCCCTCTCATATCCAACACCCACAAGTTACTGCACTCTTTCTCTCATATCCAACACCCACAAGTTACTGCACTCTCTCTCTCATATCCAACACCCACAAGTTACTGCACTCTTTCTCTCATATCCAACACCCACAAGTTACTGCACTCTTTCTCTGATATCCAACACCCACAAGTTACTGCACTCTCCCTCTCATATCTAACACCCACAAGTTACTGCACTCTCTCTCATATCCAACACCCACAAGTTACTGCACTCTCTCTCATATCCAACACCCACAAGTTACTGCTCTCTCTCATATCCAACACCCACAAGTTACTGCACTCCCTCTCATATCCAACACCCACAAGTTACTGCACTCTTTCTCTCATATCCAACACCCACAAGTTACTGCACTCTCCCTCTCATATCCAACACCCACAAGTTACTGCACTCTTTCTCTCATATCCAACACCCACAAGTTACTGCACTCTTTCTCTGATATCCAACACCCACAAGTTACTGCACTCTCCCTCTCATATCTAACACCCACAAGTTACTGCACTCTCTCTCATATCCAACACCCACAAGTTACTGCACTCTCTCTCTCATATCCAACACCCACAAGTTACTGCTCTCTCTCATATCCACCACCCACAAGTTACTGCACTCTCTCTCTCATATCTAACACCCACAAGTTACTGCACTCTCTCTCTCATATCCAACACCCACAAGTTACTGCACTCCCTCTCATATCCAACACCCACAAGTTACTGCACTCTTTCTCTCATATCCAACACCCACAAGTTACTGCACTCTTTCTCTGATATCCAACACCCACAAGTTACTGCACTCCCTCTCATATCCAACACCCACAAGTTACTGCACTCTTTCTCTCATATCCAACACCCACAAGTTACTGCACTCTTTCTCTGATATCCAACACCCACAAGTTACTGCACTCTCCCTCTCATATCTAACACCCACAAGTTACTGCACTCTCTCTCATATCCAACACCCACAAGTTACTACACTCTTTCTCTGATATCCAACACCCACAAGTTACTGCACTCTCCCTCTCATATCTAACACCCACAAGTTACTGCACTCTCCCTCTCATATCCAACACCTACAAGTTACTGCACTCTTTCTCTCATATCCAACACCCACAAGTTACTGCTCTCTCTCATATCCAACACCCACAAGTTACTGCACTCTTTCTCTCATATCCAACACCCACAAGTTACTGCACTCTCTCTCATATCCAACACCCACAAGTTACTACTCTCTCTCATATCCAACACCCACAAGTTACTGCACTCTCTCTCTCATATCTAACACCCACAAGTTACTGCACTCTCTCTCTCATATCCAACACCCACAAGTTACTGCACTCCCTCTCATATCCAACACCCACAAGTTACTGCACTCTTTCTCTCATATCCAACACCCACAAGTTACTGCACTCTTTCTCTGATATCCAACACCCACAAGTTACTGCACTCTCCCTCTCATATCTAACACCCACAAGTTACTGCACTCTCTCTCATATCCAACACCCACAAGTTACTGCACTCTCTCTCATATCCAACACCCACAAGTTACTGCTCTCTCTCATATCCAACACCCACAAGTTACTGCACTCCCTCTCATATCCAACACCCACAAGTTACTGCACTCTTTCTCTCATATCCAACACCCACAAGTTACTGCACTCTCTCTCTCATATCCAACACCCACAAGTTACTGCACTCCCTCTCATATCCAACACCCACAAGTGACTGCACTCTTTCTCTCATATCCAACACCCACAAGTTACTGCACTCTTTCTCTGATATCCAACACCCACAAGTTACTGCACTCTCCCTCTCATATCTAACACCCACAAGTTACTGCACTCTCTCTCATATCCAACACCCACAAGTTACTACACTCTTTCTCTGATATCCAACACCCACAAGTTACTGCACTCTCCCTCTCATATCTAACACCCACAAGTTACTGCACTCTCCCTCTCATATCCAACACCCACAAGTTACTGCACTCTTTCTCTCATATCCAACACCCACAAGTTACTGCTCTCTCTCATATCCAACACCCACAAGTTACTGCACTCTTTCTCTCATATCCAACACCCACAAGTTACTGCACACTCTCTCATATCCAACACCCACAAGTTACTGCACTCTCTCTCATATCCAACACCCACAAGTTACTGCACTCTCTCTCATATCCAACACCCACAAGTTACTGCACTCTCTCATATCTAACACCCACAAGTTACTGCACTCTCTCTCATATCCAACACCCACAAGTTACTGCACTCTCTCTCTCATATCTAACACCCACAAGTTACTGCACTCTCTCTCATATCCAACACCCACAAGTTACTGCACTCTCTCTCATATCCAACACCCACAAGTTACTGCACTCTCATATCCAACACCCACAAGTTACTGCACTCTCTCTCATATCTAACACCCACAAGTTACTGCACTCTCTCTCATATCCAACACCCACAAGTTACTGCACTCTCTCTCATATCCAACACCCACAAGTTACTGCACTCTCTCTCATATCCAACACCCACAAGTTACTGCACACTCTCTCATATCCAACACCCACAAGTTACTGCTCTCTCTCATATCCAACACCCACAAGTTACTGCACTCTCTCTCATATCTAACACCCACAAGTTACTGCACTCTCTCTCATATCCAACACCCACAAGTTACTGCACTCTCTCTCATATCCAACACCCACAAGTTACTGCACTCTCTCTCATATCCAACACCCACAAGTTACTGCACACTCTCTCATATCCAACACCCACAAGTTACTGCACTCTCTCTCATATCTAACACCCACAAGTTACTGCACTCTCTCTCTCATATCCAACACCCACAAGTTACTGCACTCTCTCTCTCATATCCAACACCCACAAGTTACTGCTCTCTCTCATATCCAACACCCACAAGTTACTGCACTCTCTCTCATATCCAACACCCACAAGTTACTGCACTCTCTCTCTCATATCCAACACCCACAAGTTACTGCACACTCTCTCATATCCAACACCCACAAGTTACTGCTCTCTCTCATATCCAACACCCACAAGTTACTGCACTTTCTCTCTCATATCCAACACCCACAAGATACTGCACTCTCTCATATCCAACACCCACAAGTTACTGCACTCTCTCTCATATCCAACACCCACAAGTTACTGCACTCTCTCTCTCATATCCAACACCCACAAGTTACTGCACTCTCTCTCACATCCAACACCCACAAGTTACTGCACTCTCTCTCATATCCAACACCCACAAGTTACTGCACTCTCTCTCTCACATCCAACACCCACAAGTTACTGCACTCTCTCTCTCACATCCAACACCCACAAGTTACTGCACTCTCTCTCATATCTAACACCCACAAGTTACTGCACTCTCTCTCATATCCAACACCCACAAGTTACTGCACTCTTTCTCATATCCAACACCCACAAGTTACTGCACTCTCTCTCTCATATCCAACACCCACAAGTTACTGCACTCTCTGTCTCATATCCAACACCCACAAGTTACTGCACTCTCTCTCATATCCAACACCCACAAGTCACTGCACTCTCTCTCTCATATCCAACACCCACAAGTTACTGCACTCTCTCTCATACCTAACACCCACACTGCTGCCTCCCCCACAGTTCAACACCCACACAGGCATGGCTGAATAGGTGTCTTATAACTCATTAAATGTGTCCTTCCAGTACCTGGTTGTACTGGGCTGGGAGCAGCGTTGTTTCTGCACAAAGACTTTCCTTATAAACGCACGTTAATTCTCCGCAAAGGGACAGAGTCTTCTGGATGTGGATAACTTCTCTGGAAGAGAAGGGCCAGTCCTATCAGCACAGTGCATTATTGTGCGTTACGTATTACGCCATTTTTTTAAACGCACTTTTACAACAAAAGGCGTGTAAACGCTTCTCAACCAGCGACAGAACGCACGGCTGGTGTACGCTGAGGCAGAGGGGGAGGGTTGCCAGATTTTCAATTTTTTTTGCGCCTACATGTCCGGTTTTCAAATTATATGCACATGTCCGGTTCTCACATTATTTGCACAGGTCCAAACCCCCTGAATCCTGTGCCCCCCCCCCCCGCCTCGTCCGAGATCGATTCCGACCAATCCTTGCCTTTGTCTGCGTGCATGCACGTTGTCCAGGTTCGACAAATTCTAAATCTGGCAACCCTACGGGAGGAGAACAGAAAGAAGGCCAATTAACCTGGGCGCGGGCCACATGCTGCTATTTTCCAACTACTTCTCCTCGAGGATGAAAGATTCCGGCTGGGAATTGGGCCAGGACACCAGGGAATCCCCGGCACTTTGCCACGTGTGCCACCGGCACCTTTAACGACCACAGTGAGTCACGATAAACAGAATTCATTACTATACAATTTGAGGAACTACCTAAAGATATACGTGTGATTCAGGAGCCCCAAGCTGTGATGGAGGGAGAAGGCACACTCTGCACGTCTATGGTAATTAGAGAACCAGCAGGACAAAGACATTTTTATGCAGTGAATTTTAGTGAATTCTGTGCATGTATTTAGTATCACAGACAGGTACCATAGATGAACATGACCTCTTAAGCCAAGAAGAATTTATCCATGGCCCTGTTCAAATCTTTAAAAAAAAAAAACTTTTATTAAAAAAAACAAATAAAACACTGGATCAATTAAAAAAATTATAATATCAGAGTTACAAGCCATGTCACTCACAAGCTGCACTCAGCAAAAGCAGCTCACTGGAAACCAAAAGTGCACATATGAACGAGGCGTACAGGAATCTTATGATCACACAGGCAACGCCTTATAACTACACAAGCTTGGGCCCAGCCTGGCATTAAGCTCTTAACCAGTGTATGTATCTAATCAGAGTATGCATCTAACCAGTGTATGTATCTAATCAGAGTATGCATCTAACCAGAGTATGCACCTAACCAGAGTATGCATCTAACCAGTGTATGTATCTAATCAGAGTATGCATCTAACCAGAGTATGCACCTAACCAGAGTATGCATCTAACCAGACTATGCATCTAACCAGAGCATGCATCTAACCAGACTATGCATCTAACCAGAGTATGCATCTAACCAGAGTATGCATCTAATCAGAGTATGCATCTAACCAGAGTATGCATCTAACCAGAGTATGCATCTAACCAGAGTATGCATCTAACCAGAGTATGCATCTAACCAGAGTATGCATCTAACCAGAGTATGCATCTAATCAGAGTATGCATCTAACCAGAGTATGCATCTAACCAGAGTATGCATCTAACCAGAGTATGCATCTAACCAGAATATGCATCTAACCAGAGTATGCATCTAACCAGAGTATGCATCTAACCAGAGTATGCATCTAACCAGAATATGCATCTAACCAGAGTATGCATCTAACCAGAGTATGCATCTAACCAGAATATGCATCTAACCAGAGTATGCATCTAACCAGAGTATGCATCTAACCAGAATATGTATCTAACCAGAGTATGCATCTAACCAGAGTATGCATCTAACCAGAATATGCATCTAACCAGAGTATGCATCTAACCAGAATATGCATCTAACCAGAGTATGCATCTAACCAGAGTATGCATCTAACCAGAGTATGCATCTAACCAGAGTATGCATCTAACCAGAGTATGCATCTAACCAGAATATGCATCTAACCAGAGTATGCATCTAACCAGAGTATGCATCTAACCAGAGTATGCATCTAACCAGACTATGCATCTAACCAGAGTATGCATCTAACCAGAGTATGCATCTAATCAGAGTATGCATCTAACCAGAGTATGCATCTAACCAGAGTATGCATCTAACCAGAGTATGCATCTAACCAGAGTATGCATCTAACCAGAGTATGCATCTAACCAGAGTATGCATCTAATCAGAGTATGCATCTAACCAGAGTATGCATCTAACCAGAGTATGCATCTAACCAGAGTATGCATCTAACCAGAATATGCATCTAACCAGAGTATGCATCTAACCAGAGTATGCATCTAACCAGAGTATGCATCTAACCAGAGTATGCATCTAACCAGAATATGCATCTAACCAGAGTATGCATCTAACCAGAGTATGCATCTAACCAGAATATGCATCTAACCAGAGTATGCATCTAACCAGAATATGTATCTAACCAGAGTATGCATCTAACCAGAGTATGCATCTAACCAGAATATGCATCTAACCAGAGTATGCATCTAACCAGAGTATGCATCTAACCAGAATATGCATCTAACCAGAGTATGCATCTAACCAGAGTATGCATCTAACCAGAGTATGCATCTAACCAGAGTATGCATCTAACCAGAATATGCATCTAACCAGAGTATGCATCTAACCAGAGTATGCATCTAACCAGAGTATGCATCTAACCAGAGTATGCATCTAACCAGAATATGCATCTAACCAGTATAAGTTGGAAAAGAACCACACCCTAAGGGCGCAGACAACTACAAGATTGTGTATATACAAAAAATTTCAAATATACAATTTTCTATGCAAGTACTTCATACTGACAGTATTTCTGTTCATATTCTGGTTGAAAGAATATTAAAATAGCCCGATGAAAAATGCATTTTAATATCAAAGACCAAATAGCGGAATGTAGTTACCCTTATAATGCCTTTACACCAAAACATATTTAACCACAGAAATAAATTTATAAATAAATCATCCATTTTCTTGGTCCCTCACTACATCCTTAAGGACCACCCCCCCCCCACTCTTTAGCCAATAGCTTGTGTTTCCGTGGAGACCCACTGAGGCCCTGTGGTGTCCAGAGATATCAGGATAAGAAGTGGAGGATCTCATATCAGCCATCTGAGCTCTCTGCCCAAAAATAACCACAGCGACCTTCACACAGAGCTGAGTCACCCAGTCAGGTTTTTGATTCTATCAGTACGACCAGGGTGCGGTTTTAGATCAGGGGTGTCCTATCTTATGGGAAAAAGGGCCGGTGTGGGTGCAGGCCTTTGTTTTAGCCCAGCGCTATTCAACTAATTAACTAATCATGGTCTTCAATCAAGAGTCAAGACCTTGAAACGCAGAATCAGGTGTGTCAGTGCTGGGCTAAGAACAAAACCTGCACGCACATCAGTCCTTTTCGGATAAGACTGAGCACTCCTGCTTTATGCACTATACAGTGTGTGTGTGTACTCTAGCCAAATACATCATGTCCTTCTACATTGCAGACCTGCTCTCATCCATGTGAAATCTATCAGAACACTTAAAACTTAATTGTACATTTTTATGAATGTCTTTTTTAATTAATCTATTTATGCCTGCAAAGTAGTCCATGAATATTAATGACATTATTTAAACTAATTTAGTACCTGCACACAAATGTCTAATTTAAAA